>PVLD010008846.1:0-81102 GCA_004027595.1 Dinomys branickii | reverse complement strand
TGGTGGGAACATCTACAATCTACTTTCTTAGAAAGTTCAAATGTGCAGTATAACATTATAACTGTAGTCACTATGATGTGCATTAGATACCCAAACATATTCCTCTTATAACTCAGAGTCTTTGAGAAACTTCTTTGAAAACTTGTCCATGTTCCCCCTAATCCCAGCCCCTGGCAACCCCTTTCTCTTCTCTGCTCCTGTGATTTCAACATTTTTGGATTCCATGTATCAGCAAGATTATTTGTATTTTCGTGCCCGTTGTATTTCACCAGAAATAATGCCTTCCAGGTTTATTTATGTTGCATGAATAGCAGGATTGCCTTCCTTTTTGAAGCTAAATAATACCCCATTGCATATATGTGCCACATTTTATTTATCCATTCAACTGTGGATGGACATTTGGATCACTTCGATATCTTGGCTCTTGTGAATAATATTGCAACGAGCATGGCTGTGCATATATCTCTGTAATACTATTGATTACCTTTGAATACAGATCCAGAAGTGCGATTGCTGGATCATGTGGTAATTCTACTTGGTAATTCTTACCTTTTTAAAGGAATCTTCTCACTCTTTTCCAGAATGGTCATGCTAATGTACATTTTCACCAGTAGTATGCAGGAGTTCCTTTTTTCCTCATACCTTGCCAACATTAGCTATTTCTTGTCTTTTTGATAATGGACATGATAATCAGCAAGAAATGATATCTCATTGTGATTTAGATTTGTGTTTTCCCAAAGATCAGTGGGAAACTACGCAGAGATGTTGAGTATCTTGTCATATACCTGCTGGTCATTCATATGTCTTTTCAGAAAAATGTTTACTTAGTTCTTTGCCCATTTAAAAAATCAGTTATTTGGTTTTGGTTTTATTTTGTTTTTTGCTATTAACTTGTATAAGTTTCTTATATATTCTGGAGAATACCACTTATACAAGACGTATGGACTTCAAACATTTTCTCTCATTCTGTGGTGGTCATGTAGAAACTTTTTTATTTGAGGAAGACTCATTTGTTTATTTTTGCTTTTGGTCTCATATCTAAAAAATCATCACCAAGACTAATGCCAAGGAGATGTTTCTCTATATTTTCTTCTCATAGTTTTAAGTCTTAAATTAGGCTTTTAATCTACTTCAAGTTAACTTTTTCTGTGTCATCTATGTTTTCATTCTTTTGCATGTGGATATCCTATTGGCCCAATACAATTTATTGAAGATAACTTTTGTCATTATGTATTCTTAGTGTCCCTGTCAAAGATTAGTTGGCCATACGTAAGTGGGTTTATTTCTAAAATCTACTGTGTGCCATCTGTCTATGGGTAAGATTTTATGCCAGTACCATACTATTTCAGTTACTATTGCCTTTTTTCTTTCTTTTTCCTTCTTTCTTTGGTTTTTTTGAGACAGATTCTCACTATGCAGTTCAGGCTGGCCTTGAGCTCACTTTGTAGCCCAGGCTGGCCTTAAATTCACAATAATCCTCCTGCCTCAGCTTTCTGAGTGCTGGAATTACAGGTGTGTGCCACCATGCCCAGCCTTACAGCTTTTTAACATAGTTTGAAATGATGAAGTGTGATACCTTGGACTTTGCTCTTCTTGGTAAAGATTGGTGTAGCTATTCAGAGTCTTTTGTGGCTCCATAAGAATTTTCTGTGAGAAACACCATTGGAATTTTGAAAAGCATTGCACTGAATCTGTAGCTCACCTTGGGTAGTATGGAAATGTTGGCAATATTAATTCTTCCAATCTGTGAACACAGCATAGCATTCCATTCATTTGTATGTTCTTTAATTTCTTTAATCAAAATTATATAAAAATGTATAATTTTCAATGTAAAGCTCTCTCACTTCCTCAGTTAATGTTATTCTAAGTATTTTTTCTTTTTCAGTGTTATTGTGACTTTTTTATTTCTTTTTTTAGGGAGTTAATTACTAGACTACAGATTTGCTATTTCTTCATGATTCAGTCAGTAGATTGTATACTTCTAATAATTTATCCATTTTGTCTAGGTTATCCAACTTCATGCATAATTGTACATGGGAGTGTCTTATGATTATTTCTGTAGGACTGATTGTAGCATCTTTTGTTTATACTTTATCTGAGTTCTTTCTATGTCTCTGTCTCTCTCTCTCTCTTTTAGTTTAGTTAAAGTATTTTTAATTTTACCTTTTCAAGAGACAACTCAATTTCATGGATCTTTTTCTCTATTTTCTTTCTAGGCTCTATTTTGTTTATTCCTGCTGTGATATTTACTTCCTTCCCATTGCTAACTATAGACTTAGTTAATTTTTCTTTTTTTCCAATTCCTTAAGGTACAAGGGTAGGTTTATTTAGGTTTATATGAGAGCCATTCATTTTTATGTAGGCATTTATTGCTGTAGACTTTCCCTGTTAAGAACTGGTTTGCTACAGGGATAGTGATGCACACTTGTAATTCCAGCACTCAGGAGGCCAAGAAGTGAAGATTTCCATGAGTTTTAGGCCAGTCTGGGCTATGTAGTGAATTCAAGGCCAGCATTAACTACACAGTGAGAATCTGTCTCAAAAAAAAAAAAAGGAACTGCTTTGCTGTGTAAGTTTTGGTATGTCCTATTTTCAGTTTGACTTATCTCTATATACTTTTGGGGTGGGATACTGTGTATTGAACCCTTAGTATTATACATACTATACTGACACTCTACCACTAAGCTACATCCTCAGTTCTCAAGGTAATTTTTAAATTTTCTTTCTAATTTCATCTTTGACCCATTTGTCTTTAAGACTATGTTGTTTAACTTTCATGTGTTCATTAATTTTTCAATTTTTCTTCTGTTACTAATTTCTAGTTTCACATTGTTGTGGTTGGGAAGATACTTGATATTATTTTAATCTCCTTAAATAGGTTGAATTCTTTGTGTTCCAATACGTGCTATATCCTGGAAAATTTTTTGTGTGAATTTGGTAAGAATAGGTATTCTGTTGCTCTTGGAATATTCTGTACATATCTGTTAGATCCATTTGGTCTAGTTTTATTCAAGTCTATTATTTCTTTATTGATTTTTCTTTCTGGGTAACCTATCCAATTGTTGAAAATAGGATATTAAAGTTTCTTATGATTGTTATATTATTGTCTGTATTTCTTCCTGTTCTGTTAGTATTTTTTATATAGTATATTTAATTGCAGCAGTATATTTAATTGTTGATATATTTGTTAACATGATATATTTAATTGTTGGTGAGTATATATTTACAGTTGTTATATCCTCTTTGCCATTACACACTGACCTTATTTGTCTCCCATGATAGATTTTTACTGAAAGCCTATTTTGTCTGATATAAGTATAACCATCCATGCTTTCTTTTAAGTTAACATTTCCACACAATATGTTTTACCAGCCTTTCACGTTCAGTGTTTAAGTTGTCTTAGAACCAAAATGAGTCTCTTATAGGCAGAATATTGATGAATTTTGTTTTTTAATCCATTTAGCCACGTTGTCTTTTGAAGAATATAATCCAGTTATATTTAAAGTAATTTTTGGTAGACAATTACACATTTTTTCATTTTGTTCATTGGTTTCTGACAAGTTTGTAATTCCTTTGTCACTTTCTTTCTGTTTTTTCTTTGTGATTTGATTTCTTTGTCATTTTTCGTTGTGATTTGTAGTGTAGTGTTATACTTTAATTCCTTTTGCTTCCTTGTATGTGTATCTAGTATCTACTAAATTTTTCCTTTGGGGCTAATATGAGGCTTGTATACCTTCAATTGCTTACCAAAATTCTACATTTTATTTCCCTGATGGTTTATAATATTGGTGTCACACTTTACACCTTTTTGTATTGTGTATCATGTAGCTATTTTAATACTTTTGTCTTAACTTTTATACATGAGTCAAAAGTGATTTATATACCCTGTTACAATATTAGAGCATTCTCAATTTGACTGTACAATGATTTTTACCAGTGAGTTTTATACTTTCATGTGCTTCACATTGTTATTTCATATCCTCTCCTTTCAGTTTGAAGGACTCTGTCGTATCTTACAAGACAAGTCTAGCGCTGATGAACTCCCTTGTCTTTTGTTTGTCTGAAAATATCTTTAGATGTCCTTCATTTTTAAACTCCAGCTTTGCTGGCTATAATGTATTTCTCTGAAAATAAACCTGGGTCTTATATTAACTTTCATGCAAAAAATACAAAAATGATAACCATCAAGAATGACGATCCATACAGAAGCAGCAAAAAATGGCAGGCACCAAAATTCAGGAAATGTTTCTTTATTTTACATGAGTGCATGAGGTATGTCTGTTACAACACACGATGTATATTATGAAGGTCCATATTATATGTAGCCACACTCATTTGTTATCAAGGGTGCACATTATTCATGGGTTATGTCTGTATTCTGGATGGGTCATTTGGCAATAAATCTCAAGTTCATCTGTTTACATAGGCCTTTACTACTCATCCAAAGGCACCGCTTGGATATTTACAAATACTTAATTATAATTTACATTATTATTTTAAGTGTTAATGTCAATAATAGTATTTATTCATATTTAATATATTAATGATTATTAATATATTAATATAATATATTAATGATATATTAAATTAATGATTATTTTATAATTCAATGCATATGTTGTATGTTGCAATGGATTGTTAAATATGTCCTCTGGTGGCAGGCTGACTTAAGGCCATAGTGGGGGCCAAGGTTAGTGGACCCATTACCCGAGTCACTAGTGTGCAGGACTCTTCCTGGCCATCTCTGATACATATTACCATTAGTTTCCCTCAAAAATTATTTAGAGGGATGGTCACACTCTGAGAATGAGGAGTCTATGTAATTAAGTGCACATGAAGAGGGAGGTATGTTATTGGGAACTTCATAGCATCAAAGGATGCTGGTGGTAGCAACAAGGCCACCAGGGTTGTGGTTGGATCCACAGAGGGTGAGGCTGCTCTTGGGTCTGTAACTGAGACCAGGGCCAGTGAGCCTACCACTTGCCTCAAGAAAGAGCCCTTCTAGTCTTGGATTTTACTAGGGGTTTGCAACCTCCTACTTGATCTTAGAGCTTCCACAAAGGCACTCTTGTCCATCAATAGTTCGCAAATTGTTTTGGCTATGGAAAAATAGGAGGGGGTACTTCCTATGCTACCATCTTGCTGATGCCTTTCCCTGTGATGCTTTCCTTCTTAACTTAGCATTCAATGCTGCTCTCGGTAAGGTAATAATCACCCAGGTACCAATCACTAATGAGATAAGGTACACTCAATATTTTAGTAGAGAATGAAACCAAAGGAATAGATTTTTTCTTACAGAGTTTTGCTTTTTTATCAAGCTAACAACCCAAGTTATTACAAAGTGGAAAAGATTTTAAAGGACTCAGAGCTAGTAAAATGGAGGTCATCTGTCCCCCCTACTCCCAAGGCTGCTCTTTGCCAAGTCTTCCTTTGTGGAGTGATGGTGGGAAACAAGTATTCACAGCCTGTTCTTTCTCTACCCAACTTCTCTTGGCATTTCCTGCTTTCTCCCTATGCTTCAGCTCACAGTCATGTGTTCAGTGCAGGGCGCCACACAGAGAAGTCTGAGGAAGGTAGGAAAGGACAGAAAACAGTGGATCTGCTAGTAAAAGAAAAGAAAATAGGCAGCAGGAAAGGCTAAAAGGGAAAGAAAACGAGAGAGTGAATTCCAGAGACAGTTTTGAGGAAACTTCAAGAAGAAAAAGTTTGAAGAGCCGATTAGAATAGTAGAAGCTGGCACAGAATTTTTTTTTTAAGTAAATTCTGTTGTACATTATCCAGGTAATGCTGTTTGATATTTTTCACTGAACTAATATTTCCTTTACTGTGACATTGCCAAAAACTGAACCATAAGACATCTGAGGCTTATATGAGCTTAAAATAAGACTATGCCATTTGAGGTTAAAAATAGGACTATATCTCTGGATTGAAAAAAATTATTTTCTACTTACATAAGAGATGATGTTTCCTCCCTCCCTTCCTTCCTTTTTTATTTCCTTCTTTCCTTCTCTCCTTCTTTCCTTCTTTTCTTCCTCTTTCAGTACTGGGGATGAAACCACATTCTCATCTATGCTAGATAAGAACTATACTACTGCGCTACAGCCCCGGCTCAAGAGGTCATTTCTAAATGTGTATTTGTATTTAGTTGTTAAATGTAACTGTTCACATAAAACTTGACCAAAAGTGTGGTTTAAAGAGGCACAACCATGAAATAAACATGTTGGCTGTCTTTAAGTTAGGCTATCTCATTGATATATTTTGGAAGAGCTAGTAGACAAGTATGTTCCAAAATTAAGTCAACTCAGTTCAGCATTATCAAATGCCTAGGATGAGTCAGACACTATGTCTGACATTTAGGAAAATAAATGCAATTGATATATTGATATAGCATAACAAGTAGATATAATCAAAGAAAAATTATGTTTATCTCCCTCTGACCTTTTAAAGTGCATTTAGGAGGGAACGCATGATGAAATCTCTGAAGCCTCTCATGAAAATCTGGTTTCTCCTTCAGCTGCCTAATATCACCTCAAACCCTCATTCCCTGAAAGTCCACTTCACACAATACTCACACTTCACTGGTGACATAGTTCTAGGATACTTGACCTTCTGGGGAAACATAGGTTCCTTCCTAACAAAAGAGTAATGACTTCCCATGTAGGTCTCTGTGTTTTGTGCGCGCGCGTGTGTGTGTGTGTGTGTGTGTGTGTGTTCACATGTGTGCTGTGTTCTGGACTATATTGCATTTTCTCAAGTATGCTTTAGATTCTAACTCATCATGTCTCCCAGCTCCCCCCAGCAGGGAGCATATATGAAGTTCTTCAAGTTAAGCTGTTTGTGTGTTGGAGAGGGAGAGGAGGAGATTTTTATGGCATTTTTTTCTTTGAAGAAATATCTTCACAAATCTCTTCCTACTCTCAGCCCTTTTTATATCCTTTGTCTGAGTGAGGTGGCTGAGAATTATGGAAATGATTGTCAAAGTTTCCCTTTTTAAACTTTGCATAAGCCTCATTTTGGCATGCAGCATTTATGTGTCTTGGAACCTTAGTGGTAACTTTTGGTTTAACATCTTATTACACAAAAATAAAAAATAGATACGGTCTTTGTTCTGAAAACCTTAGAGGAGACTAAAGCAGACACAGATGTGTTAACAGATCGTTTCCACACCAAGTGACAGGAGACATGTGCTGGATACAGTGAGGCCGCAGAGACACTTTCTGATATAATACAGTCCCTGTTTTCCCTCAAAACTCATCTAGAAGGGAGGGTCAAACACTAAAGAAGGAGGAGTCTGTGGCTTACCATAAGCAGGGAGGATGTGGCATGTTTTTGAGAACTTGCTTCAGAGCAACTTCTTGCTTCAGAACAATGCTACTCATTTGTCCACTGGTTACTCAAGTACCTGAAAGAACAACTGAATTACAGACTCTTGGTAATACTGTTGAATTCTTTAAAGTGGGTAAGAAAAGCTCCAATTTTAAAGGTTTGAAAAGAGGCCCAGAAATCTCAGCAGCCAAATGTAAAAATAGTAATCCTCTCTGAATCTGCCCTAAGGAGCCCTTGAACAGGGCCTGATGCAGGGCATGGATAACTCCTGCGCCTCACCTCCAGGCCTCTGAGGACACCTGGAAGCACAGTGCAGAGGCCCCAGCACCGCTCTGGTCTTCGCGTTTCCTACATTCTGCTTTCTATCCAGTCCTTCCTCTTCCCTCGCAATAAATAGCTCGCTTCACTTCCCTAGCCCCAACACCAACACAAAGAATATCGTTATAAATTTGGAGAGAAAATACTGACAAATCTAAAAACGTGCCTGTTTGTCTGACACTAGTGAGAGTCAGAAAAAGAAAGACATGACTTGTTAAGGCCTTGACTGACCTATGCTGCTAAAGCCTAGAATCCTCTAGAAGTTTCACTGTCTGTCCAAATAGGTATAATCCATTTTATACGGAGAGACGATGGCTCCTCAAGGGCCCAATCACCCTATGGCTGTGTGCTTCAGATTTAACAAGCTCCTTTTCATTTCAGTTATTTTAACTATTGTCCATTCGAGGCATTGAAAATAGCCTAGAAATGCAAATAGTTATGCATCTAAACTGTGCTTTTCAGACCCCTCACACACAGAAGTAGCACTCAGGACCACTGTTGAATCACATTTCCAATTCTTTGAAAAAATTGCTCTTATAATCAGGGAACTTGTTTCTGAGAAATGAAGACTGTAGCACTGACTAGGATACTCCACAGCCTAGGTGGATTCCCATTCTGAAGGCAGCCCATGGAAACTTTCTCTGGATGCCTATGGCTGGCTTCCATAAGGTAGTAGAAAACTTACCTAGATGGAAAAGGACCAATATCCTTAGTCATTCCTGCCTCCTTCCTTCCTGGGCTGTGGCCTATGCTGCTACAGCCCCACTAGTTTTCCAGGATATTTTTGTTTATGTGTTTGTTTGTGTTTGTGTTTTTAGCTCCAGAGAAATATAAAAGAATATTTCTCTGCTTGGTTTGGGTAAGATGTGCCGAAAAGGAGGAAGAAAAAAACTAATAAACATTGTAAGTATAAAACCAACAGAGCTACTTTCTCAACCTAACTTCTAAAATCTAAGTCCAGCTTTGACTTAGCTGGAACAGCATTTGAGGGCCCAGTAATAACGGATTTTCTCATGTGAGTTGGCGAGGGGCAAAGTTAATGGATTCTTAAAGGGAAACTGGGGAAGCATTGCTTCCATGCCTAGCTGGATTTTCAGTCCCTAACAGAATCTCTTTTAGTGTCCTGAATGAAACCTTTCACCTCTACATCTACCCTCAAGCCCTTTGACCTTGAAATACAGTGCACTGTATCCAATCATCCTGGTTCTTGTTGTTGCCTTTAGCCTCATGGTATCAACAAAGAGAGCTGACATTTTTAGTGTGTTTATTGCCTGCCAGGCACTATCCTATACACACTACACACATCATGTGGAAAGTTACCGAATAAAGAAGGTAGTTTCTTTCCTGGACCTTAAATATTTCCCTTTAATCTCAGAAATAATGCCATAGGCATCAAAAACGTGATAGCCATACCCAACAAAGCTCCCACCAACCATCATGCAATTCAAAGTATACGAGAGCATTGAACTACGAAACAAATATATCAAACATAAAAGCCAAAATATTTTAAAATACCTTCTAGTTTTTCTGATTTCTAGACAAGTTCATTGAACATTGAATTTTATTTCTGACTCCTTTCTATGCAAGTGTTGGTCAGGGGTGAGGAAGACAAGTGCCATCCCTGCCGATGGCATTTCAGGAAGGACAGGCTTAGGCAGCCCAGGGCCTTGACTTCAGGTTACCAGATGCTGGCCCAAGCAATGGCTTGCTCTACTCCACTTCTTGAAGTTTTTGATATTTGATAACTTAGATCTCTGGATGACAAAGCTTTGTGCCATTTCTCAAATTTATTCAATCTACCCCAAGAAGACCCTTTGGTTGGCTATTAGGCATATTTCTGGCATTTATCAAAGGTATAAATTGAACCTTTCAACTTTCACTGCAGCACCTAGTAATCTCTCTGATGGACATGGAGGCTTAATAGCGAGTATTATACTCTTTATTTTGTACTGGTGTCTCTAATGCCTGCTAGACATTATAGATACACTTCGTATCTCATATTTCTTTTTTCTTGGCACTTTGAGAATATAATTTCATCATTTTTCTGGCTTCTTTTGACACTTTGGATAGTAAGCTGTTAGTCTAATTGTCATTCCTTCACAGGAAATCTATTTGTTCCCCCACCATGTTTATTATCTTTTTTGGTCATCATCCTTTTCAGTTTTACTATGAAGTATCTTGCTGTCATTTTCATTTCATTTTTCCTACTTGAGATTCATTGAGCTTCCTAAATCTGAAAGTTCAGCTCTTTCAAAAATACTGGAAAATATCCATGCATTTTCTTTTTGAAAATTGTGTCTCTCTCATTCTTTGTCCTCTCTTTCTGGACCTCTGATTAGATGTAAACTAAAATTTCTTATTTTCGTCTTCACATCCTACCCTCTCCTCATACCTTTAATCTCCCTCCTCTGAACAGTGTCATGTGCAATTTCTCCAACTCTTACTTCGGCTTAACTAGTCCTCTCTTCCAGATGTATCCAATGTACCACTTAACCTGTCTAGTGAGTTTTTAATCTCAGTTATTTACTATTAATTTCTAGAGTCCTATTTGGTTCTTTTTTAAGTCCATTTGGTCAGAGTTTATTGTTCCTTTAGTGGAGAGCTCTCTATTTCCTTACTCATGGCTTATTTTATATTCTGTATCCAGTGGGCTCAATAACTGTGCTCTTCTACTTCCCAAATCTGACCCTTGTTTATCTCAGTTCCTGCTCATGCTAGCATTTTGCTTGTGCATTTGTGTTTTTATTTGAGCTCTTATTTTTGATCATACTGTCAGGTGAAATTCTTTGAGGCCTGAGTTAAGGGTGCATTTCATCAGGGAATATCTGCTTTTGCTTCTGCTAAGCATTGAACTTTATCAAGGACAGGGGTTTTGAAGTTAATTCTTGGTTTAGGGTTCTTTGGGACTGGAAGCATTGTGGATAGATGCCTTAAACCTGCATAACGACTACATTGTAGAAACATCTCCAAGAGTATGTTTTTTCCTCATCAAAAACAAGATCAAATGGGTTGTTGCTTTTTGTGGGTAGGGGCCATAACTTATGTGAGTCTCCAACTAGGGCACCCCTAAGCTGTGTTCCTGGTACTCTGCATGACAAATAGAAGCTTTGGATTTTTGGAATACATACATAGCCACTCAGTTCAGCAAATCCTCACAGGTTTGGATTTACATTTTTGTTTCATTTTTATCTTTTGCAAGTCTCCCTTATTTTTCCTGCCAGCAAAACCAAGTATTCAATGATATTTTATGAGCTTACGTTTGGTTTGGTTTGTATTCAGAATCTAAAGTATTTTTTAGTAAGGTGGTTGTTTTTTAAAGGATAGTTAGTATGTGTTGTAGCTGGAAATTTAACTCTTCATTCCCTGGACAATTCCTTTTTCTTTTATAGGCACCTATATTTTGTACTTCACTTGTGAAAAGAAATGATCAAGAGGACTCAGGTTTAGCAACTCATCAAGTGCAGCTGTTGTCAGTTAATTCCTTCTCCAGGTTGGTCACAGCCAACCAGGTTGTCTTCTATTTTCAACATTGAGGGCATTTTGTTAATTTATAACATTGGCAAGATTTCACATTGCATAACTTTGTAAAAGACTTGTTTCCTTTAGAGAGGAAGATGACACTTTCTCTCCTCAGGGGATTTCAAAAGTTAAGGATGAGTTAGTTTCCTCTAGTATTACTATTTATTTATTTATTTATTCAATCAATGTGTTTTGGATTCTATGTGCTAGACAGTCTAAGTGAAGCAGTCTGTAAGACAGAGCATTTATCCAACAAACATTAAGTTCCTAACATTAAGTTCAAGAACCTGGAAAACAGCATGAACAAAGTCTTAGAGGCAGGACAAAGCCTGGCATATTTAGGTCCAAAATAGTTTAGAAGGGATGGGGCATGGAGTTAGGAAACCAAAAATAGAGAGATTAGTGGGATAAAATATTCACAAATTTATGTAAACACTTCTTGAATTTATATGTACCCAAATTTTTCAGACTTTTAGGATTAATATACATTCTTCACTACCAACAGAGCAAAGAGATATCCACAGCATGGGAAAAAATTTCTCCAGCTCTTCCTTAAAGGACTACTATCTAGAATATATAAAGAACTCAAAAAAGTCAGACTCCTGCAAATTTAAAGATCCAGTTAAAAAATGGGCATCTGAAACAGACATTTCTCAGATTAAGAAGTAGAAACAGCAAATAAATATATGAAAAAATCTTCAACATCACCCGTCTTTTCAGAAATGCAAATTAAAACCACGCTGAGATTCCATCTCACCCCAGAAAGAATGGCTATTATCAAGAAATCAATCAATAACAAATGCTGGTGGGGCTGTGGGGGAAAGGAACCCTTCTCCACTGTTGGTGGGAGTGTGGACTGGTGCAACCACTGTAGAAATCAGTGTGGAAACTCCTTAAAAAACTAAGACTAGACATTCCATTCAACCCAGCTAGTCCCCTTCTTGATCTTTTCATGAAAGAATTAAAAACATGACACACACCAATATGTGCACACCCATGTTTACAGTAGCACAGTTTATAATGGCTAAATCTTGGAAACAGCCCAAATACCCATCAACTGGTGAATGGATAAAGAAGATGTGATTTCTTTATACAATGGAGTACTTTCTGCCATGAAGAAGGATGTGCTTGAGACATTTTTAGCTGAATGGATGGACCCTAAGACCATATTCTTAAATGAAATGAATCAAGTTGATACTTATTTATATTTAAATCATATCCTTTTCCTTAAAATTAAATAAAAGTACCCAGATTTCTTTTTGAGATTACATTCTCACTATTTTGCCCAGGCTGACTTCAAATTTAAGATCCTCCTGCCTCAGCCTCCCAAATAGCTGGTATTATAAACATACTCCACTATTCCCAGCATTATAAGAATCTTAATCAAAACGTAAAACCAAAATTTTGACTTTCCCAATAACCACACATCGCATCCTTTGGTCAGTGTCACGTCCTAGGCTGCAGTAAGTCACAGTGATCACCATGGTGAGTCTGGAGTGAAAGCTAAGGGTAAGCGCTGGAGGACATGACAGGACCTTCTCAGATTTATCAGGCTGGAAGTCCCTATCAGAGAAAACAGAGGAGAGAGTTGAGACCACTACCCAAGAAGTCAGGCAGAACTATGGGCAAGAGACCTAGAGGCAGAATCTGAAGTCACTGAGCAGCCCTGTATAAAGCCCAGGCCCAAGGAGGAGGGTGACTACAGATTCCAGGCTGAAGGTGGAAAGCTGGGGAAACTTCCTTTGTGTCTGTCACAGATAGACAGGTCCACAGAAGCATTTAACTCAAGAGTGACTGTTGATCTTAGGACAGGGCGTGTCTCTCCCTTCCTTCAAAGAGAGATTGTCGCCCTCTGCCTTTGCTTTCACAACCATCTGTGGTATAGACAGGCAAGGGTTATCATAGGTACAGGGAAGCCCCAAAGCCCAGTCTGCTGCCGATGATTGTGGTTCAACAGGGCCAGGCTTTCAAGGGATGAGACTGGGATCCTGAACTCACACCTGAGATCTCACAAGCCTTATGCAGCCACACCTCCAGAACTGTGCACAATCTAAAATAGAATGTGGGTTCTAGCCAATGAAGATGTGAAAAATCCTGGTTGGACTTTTGGGAGAATGAGCAATATGTTGCTTATTTATTTCTAGGATACACTTCTTTCGTTTCACTGGGAAGATTTTCTGGTATTTCTGAAGTTTAACAAAAAAAGAATGACGCTAGGGCCGGGCAGGGTGGCACTCACCTATAATCCCAGCACTCGGGAGGCTGAGGCAGGAGGGTCGCTGTGAGTCCGAGACCAGCCTGGGCTACAAAGTGAGCTCAAGGCCTGCCTTGAACTGCATAGTGAGACCCTGTCTCAAAAAGACAGAAAAAAAAGAATGATTCTAGGAACCTTGAAACATACAAAGATGATATCATACCCAATTTCAGAACATTGAGAATAAAACCACCTAATATCAGTGAATGTGCTTTGGCAAAGAAAAGCTCTGAGGGTGACAGATGTGTTTATTTCTAGCTTTATTAATGAATAAATAGTGAATCAACCCCAGGGCTTGGGTTTCTGAGAGGTCACCAAGTTCTTCTCTGAGTCTCTTCTGTGACAGGCACAGGTTTTCTGAAGGCAATGAAAAGTCAGAAGAATCATTGTGGTTTTAGGGAGTCAAAAAGGTAACCTACATCACAGGAGAGGAAGGTGGGGAGACAGGTGTGAGTGAGGGGATGACCAGCCAGGACAACAACAGCCCCCTCCAAAAGGGAAATATTTAGTAGCAGCCAAAACTCACCCTAGCAAGGACAACTAGCAATCTATCCTACTTTCAGTTGAGAAAACCTACAATTAGGAGGCAGCTTCTGTGCAAACCATGCAGATTGCTTATTGGACATCTGGCTTTTCTAACAGTACAGGCACTTTGTGGGAGGACCATGAAAGGTTAGAAATGTGTCTGTTATTAATACAATGGGATAAATTATGCTGCTGAGGGAATCCTCTAGAAATGTTTTTTGTCTACAATTAGAATAAAGAGGAACAAGAAATACAGGTCTGATTAAGAGAGGGGCTAGTAATCAACCTTGTATTGACTTTTGTCTGGCTCTGCTTGGGCTGGTGGAAAACGGTTTATACAAGAATGATGAAATGCTAATGTGTGCTTCACGGCAATCAGGGGACAGTTATAAATAGAGCAGGCTTATAAATAACAAAAAGAATGATTTTGCTACCAACTCAAACATTGTTTAGGGAAAGGTATCTGTTTATTAATGTTCTGGAGTTTTCCACCTGATAGTCCACTTCCAGTTTTCCTTCCAGAGTCTCAGACAAAAGCTAGGACCTGGGCAGATTAATTTTTTTTAATCTATGAAACTCTGTGTTATTCTTCCTTTGGATTCAAAATATAAGTCTGGTAACTGATTTGAAGCCTGGGATTAAAAACAAGTGGGTTTTATATAAAATACAGCAAAATAACTAAGGCCAATGATAATGGCATCTCAGAGCTTAGGCTACACCTGCTCTGGTTACCCAAGGATAAATCCTCAGGGAATTACTTGACCCTAAGCCTCAACTTCTTAATCCATATAACAAAGACAACAGTATCTACCTCACAGAACTGTGAGGACTCCATGAGATAGCGAAGGCAACGACTTAGTAAACCTTTATTATCAATAAAGGTTTTAGAAGGCACACATAGAATATGCAACTCTGGCAGAGGTAAAGCCAGAGAAAATGCCAGGGAGCATCAAATTATACAATCCCATAACTATCTGAAAGAGACTTTCAAAATTGTCCCAAACTTTTTACCCAGTGCTAGAAACTTTTTGCTACCCACATCTTTCTTTAAGTGGTCGTCCAGCCCCAGTGAGAGGAGACACCACAATATCAGAGCACTACCAGAGAGACCTGTTGAAAATGTCTCTGTACCGAATATAAATTCAGCCTCCTAGAACTTTCACTCGGTGTCCTGCCCCACGTAATGGGTGATAGAGAACAGGCCCATACGGCACCTGACCAATACCGAAATGATCACTGCTGTTTAGTTTCCTTTAAATTAAACCACCTAGTTCCTTCAACTACTCTTCACAAGATGCGTTTTCTAACAGCATCACCCTGCTCTCACTTCCCCTAGGTCAGTGCATTTCAGCTGGGGCCACGTGTCAGGAAACGTTTTTAGCTGTCACAACAGTGGAGGTATTAAAATGTGGGCCAGAGAACTGTCAGTGGCTGGCGTTAAACTACTATTGTTTCTATTAAATTATCTTAAGATTCTGATAGTGTTTAAGTCAGCTACCTCTGAAACCCCCTTTCATGTGTTGTTACAAACCTGGAATGATATGCGGGAGGGCTTGCATGCTCTCCTAGAAAGCACTAATCCGCGCTAGCATTCCGCTCCGGGAGCCCGGAGGCACTGTGCAGACTTTTCCAACACCATGTTACAGGTCACGCTGCTAATAATTCACTCGGTTGTTCGCATGCAAGATGAATCTATTTGCTGGCCACGTCTCTGGATTTGTGAGACTGGAAGCCAGGTCATGATACAATCCAGGGCCAGTTCTTTGGAGCACTCCACAATACTGTGTCCTGATTCTCAGAGGCAGCTGGAAAGAAGAGAGGGTCTGGTACTCAACAGCAACCAAACTGCTTATACACCATCCCCTAAAATCCTTTTCCTGAACAGAACACCTGACCATGGAAACAACGTGGATAGGGTAGATTACCCTCTCATTTCCGTGGGCATTCTTCAAGTCCTCTGTAACACGCCTCCTCTTTGCCAAGTTTGTGATCCTCCATTTGTCACTCTTGAGGCTCCTGTTCTTGGTTCCCTGAATCAAAGTTGGCCTTGGCTTTGCCAGTGGAAAGCAATACAAGGGGCAGGGGTAGACGGAGACCAGGAAAACTACCTTATACCCTGAATTCTGATTCTAAAAACTCTGAGTAGCCAGTAATATAGCCTTTTCCAGAATCTAAAACCCAAACTAATCAATATCTAGAAAATAATTAATTTTATCCTGAAGCCCAGTGCTTTGTTCCACATAGTGTTTTAACATACATTTTCCCTCAGGACCCAAAAAGAACTGGTTCCAAAGCACCCTTCCACCCCGCAGATCCCATAACCTGCATATGAAATGGCACAGTGCTTGGATATAACCTATACATATCCTTGTGTAAACCTTAAATCATATCTAGGTTACTTGCATTATCTAATGTAATTCAAATGCTACGTAAAAAGATGTTATAGTGTGTTGTTTAGGAAATAATGACACGATCAGTATAGATGCAATATTTTTTCTGGCTATTTTCTATCCATAGTTTATAGAATCCAAAGATGACCAGTGGATATGGGATAATTTCCTTTTCCCTTTAATGGAGAAAAAGAAAAGTGCTTGGATAGGCTGAAATAAACATCTTCAGTTTCAGCATTTTCTATAAACCAGTCACTTAGTTTATGAACAGAGCAATTCATTTGCCATAATTGGTTTACTCAAAGATTCTTCTTGGTATATTTAATTTAAAAGTAGAATTTGTTCAGATTAATCACATTTACTAACTTAACCTAGATGTGAAAGTTTTAAACATTATCAATTATATAAGCAGGGCTAAACTAATAATCTATATGGAATATAGTATCTGTCAGTGTTTGGGAAGGAAGTAGAAGCTCAGGAACATAAAAACCATTCATGCCTGAACAATACAAAGAATATTTTATGCTTTCCAGACTGAGGGCTCTGCACTCCACGCAGAACAAAAAGTCCTTGTTTTCAGAAAAGGAGATACTCCCTTCCCCTGAAAATAAGACCTAACTGGAAAATAATCAGCCTTGAAAACTAGAGATCAAACTGCCAGCCCCCGTGAGCCTGTCCTTCGGTACTGCCATTACTAATCTCTTTCTGGGTGTCGGTGCGGCAGGTGAGGAAAGGCAGGCTGATGGGGATGGGCTTTTGATCTCTAGTCTTCCAGGCTGATTATTTTCCAGCTAGGTATCCTTTTCAGGGAAGCACAGTATAAGGTATTAGAGGCGGAAATAAAAGGCGCCCTCCCCACTTGTGGCTGCCTGCCACATGGACTTTCTCTAGACTTACAGCACACAGCCAAGCATGCAAACTTGTAAATGAGACTCTCCAAGCTTGAAACCTAACTCTCTCATCTGGGAGAGCTTTGTCTGTTATTTAAACTAAACCTCAGCTTCCTCGCATAGTACAGTAGGGTTATTGTAAGAATCTAACAAGATACTATACATGGAACACTGATACCGAGAAAGAACATACCCAGTGAGCGCTGGGAATTTTAAAATCCTCGTGGACCTCTGACACAATGAAAGTTTACCCTTAAGAGATAGGTATCTCTGACCTAGTTATTTCCTTGATGAATTATACAGTATTGCAGCCTGTCCGCTGTAATGTGTGTGCCTAGAACACCCACTAGCTCACTTGTAATGGGTAGATAGGGAAGTGAGGACAGTAGAACATGAAAGTTGTGTTTTTTCACATGTTTTTTTCCCCAGGCAAGGAGAGCGGAGATAGCAGGGGAGAACCGCAACTTTAGTAGGAAAGGCTGAGCATGGCTTTTAGTTCTTTTTTTCCCCCTTTAATTTCAAATGAACACTCGTGCTTGGGGCTCCTCCTCAAAGGAGCGCGCTCTGGCCTTACGAGTTCCAGGCTGCACTTCCGCAGTGCTACCTCCAGAGGCGCTCCTCTGGCTCGCACAACACGAAGTCAGTCTATTGTATTATTTTTGCGCATTTTTAATACTCCCTGAAGCACGTTTGGGCCTTACTGAGCTGCTTGCCTTGGATTCAGAGTTATCTGTTAAGGTACTGATTATTGTGTCTGTTGGTGGGCCAGTTACAAAGTTGCCTTTAACCCTATTTTTTTCCCATGAACTGTGTTAACTTTTTTGTGTAATTTTGCACATTGTGAAGTTTTTCAGGAATGTAATGCAGCGTTTTCACGGATACCTAATTCTTTTCAAGTTCTGCAGAAGGCAGCAACAACTGAAGCCCAGACATGTAAAAGGACTGAACAAGGCCATCCTTGGGCAGCATAAGGGGCTCAGTAGAACAACAGGCTGCAAAGCTGACCTAGCAGGCTCTGAGTTCTGCAGGCTCTGAAAGTACTTCCTGCCCCAGGGCACTGAATCATGTAGCTTAACCCTGCCAAGGAGGCAGAAATAACACTGTTTCTTTGTGTTTCTGTTTCACACAGAGAGGGTATAATAGCCTGGATTAACTAAATATATTTCTCAATAAAATCTTTCTTTCTTTGAAATTTGTTCAAGAAGAAAGGGAAAAACAAAAGAAAAGGAATGTGTGTGTATGTGTGTGTGTCTGTGTGTGTGTGTGTGTGTGTGTGTGTATTACAAAGATAGCTAAAGCACTTATACTACTAATTTCTCTCCGTTCATTAAAAAGATAGGTTTGTGCTAATACTGTTTGGACAATTAAATGGTGATATCCTGTATGTATTAACCATTGTCACCCTCCTATCATATTGTTTTGGAATTTTGTTTTTTGTTTCTTTTTCTTCAAAATAAAAATTTTAAAAAGAAAGAAATTTACTCATAGAAATGCACTTTGATTCTCCCTGTTTTCCTCAGGCTTGCATAGAATTCCTACTCCCCTAGAATTCCGATGAGAACTTGTTCCTCTCTATACTGGAACACTGATGGCATTTTGCCTCTTATTTAGGAGAGAGAAAGAAAGAGAGGGGTGTGTGTGTGTGTGTGTGTGTGTGTGTGTGTGTGTGTGTGTTTTACCTCAGTTTAACCAAAAGTTCCTTGATGGTGAGGACTTTATTTCGTCAGGGTATTTGCTTCCTATTACCCAGCACCACGTCTTTCACATAGCAAGGACTTAATAAATGTGTACATGAGCAAGTTCCTCCAAAAGCATTGATTTTTTTTTAACTTGGGCCCATTTTGTGAAGAGTATCTAACTAAAGTGTACTACGAATCCCTCTCAGTGGTTAGAAGACATGGTTTTGCATTAAAATTTCTCTGCAGCATGACTATTGGAAACTATTCTGGGAAAGGAAGAACCGCGAAGCAACATAAGAACATCTTATCTGAAATATTTTATTCATAGTTTTGAAAAATTAATAAGCAACAGATAGGAATTATTTAATTTGGCCACTCTGATAGTTACTGCTTCTCTCTCCAAGGCTCTGGGGGTTGAACAGTTTCCCAAGGGAATACAAGTTTCAGAACAAACCTCAAGGTGATTACTGCTGAGACAGAAAACTCGCTGACAACTCGCAGGGTTCTGTGCTGACAGCAAGGAAAACACGTGGGCTGGAGTCATGGGGTGGGCCACTGCTTGGACTGAAAGTTCCATTGTCCCCCTCTTCCTGGTGATTGCCTGGGGATCTGTTCAGTGTCTGATGTCTAGCCCTCTCCTTCATACTGTAATGATAAAATGTTAGTAATGAACTCACAGTAAACAGTTCCAGGTAAAACTATTTAAAGTAAAAAGTAATACTTGCATAGTCCTTTAAAAAATATACAACATTCACCGTTTCATTTAATCCCCACACAAGCCGTTTGTATTAGTTTGCTAGGGAAGTCATAACGAAGTAGCAGACTGGAAGAGTCAAGCAATAGAAATGTCTTGTCTCCTGTTCTGGAGGCAGAAGTCCAAGACTGTGCTGTGGCCACTGAGCTGGTTCCTTCTGAGAGCTGCTCCATCCCTCTCCTCCAGCTTCCGGTGCTTTGCTGAAAATCTTTGTTATTCTTTGCCTCTCAGATCTCTGCTTCCACCTTCACACGGTGCTCTCCCTCTGTGTATGTGCACATGTGTGTCTGGGTCTAAACTTCCTCTTTTTAATTTTAATTTTTAATTGTATTCATTAGTACCTTTTTGAGATAGGATCTTGCTATGTTGCCCAGGTTGGCCTCAATCTGTTGAGCAAAAGGGATCCTCTATCCTATTTATGAGTAAAGCTACATTCTGTGGTACTAGGGGTTAGGACCTCAACATATGAATGGGGGTGCAACAATAACAGTTTCATAGCAGCACAAGCAAGAATTACTCCTATCCCCATTTTACAGATGAAGAAAGTAAGCCTCAGAGAGATGAAGTAATTTACCCAAAGGAAGTGGAACCCCTGTATCACAAATACAAAGCTGCTGTCTAGCTCAGTAACGGAGGACAGCCACATGATGCCTCCTGCTCTGAGTATCTGTTCTCACACACTAGACCAGTAAGAATGGAGGCTGCAGAGGTGTGAAGAGCAGAAGTGGTCAGACGTGATCTCCCTCTGGGAGCAGTCTAACAGATTCCCTGTTACCGAGAACTCGGCTTGCTGCCCCTACAGCTGCACCTCGTAAAGGCTTAACTTCCAGGGGGACTATTTACTAAAGCTGTTTCTTGTGAGTCTGTTATTCCTCTCTGGTGGGCACGCTCACCAGCCAAAGGGAGTTAGGTACAACGAAACTCTTCAGCAAGAAAGTAAAATGCTCCACCCTGTCTTTTTCTCTCTGTAGCATCATTCTTTGCCTCCTGTGTCTTTCTTTTGTCCTGCCTATTGAGTAACCTCAGAGTGGGTGTGGGGAGTGTGTGAATTGCCAGCAACGTGAGAGGTGGCCCAGGACACCTGCCTGATGATGCACACACCAGGGCAGGCAGAAGTGGGCGACTCCCCAGGAGTGGCTTTGCGGGCACACCCTCTTTGACCCGTGTCTGCTGCTCTGCTTGAGTCACTCTCAGCAGCTAAAGCCAATCCCCCTGGGGCACGGGTTCCCCTACGCAGAGAGGAGGGACGCACCCCATCCTTGGAAGCAGTGCGAGAGGTAGCTGAGTACAGATTTAGGAGAAAGATTTTAATCTTAGCTCTGCCACGTGCAAACTACATGACTTTGGGGAAGATGCTCAATCTTCCCACGTCACTCCTTCAGCTATAAAACGGAGATGATAAATTTGTTTACTGCATAAGGTTACTGAATGGATAAATGATATAAGCTATAAATGGTGCTTGGAGCAATATATCTACCACATGATTCTAGCAATACTTCCCCACTTGTTTTTATTTTATTTTATTTTCTAAGTATCATTTTGTTATGTTAATTAAATTGTAATTTTAATTGATTTAATGTACACGTGAAGTTGACAGCGGTTGTGTCTGGATGATGGAGTTACAGGTTGTTTGATTGGTGTATTTTTGATTATCAACGCTTGCTAAACTTTCTATGGTAATGATATATTACTTTTTAATAAGAAAGTACAAACTCCCACTAACTACCTGTGTAACACAGTGGACTAGGACTAGGTGTGAGTAGGCGCAAAGTGGAGAAGACACGACCATCCATGTGACAGCATGGATGACCATTGTCCTTAAAGAAGTTTAAAGTCTACAGAAAGAGGAAAGCCAGATAAGCAAATGGACAAGAGGGTGAGCAGGGAGGTTAAGGGTTAGCTGGGAATGAGACCAGTTCCCCTGAGAGGCACTCGGCATTAAGAGAGATAAGAGATAAGATTAGTCTCACCCCACAGTCTTTATATGGTACCTGAGCTAGGAAAAGGAAAGTAAGGTACCACAGACAAAAGGAGCACTCCTTTGATCTATCCCAGGGCCTCGGGGGACAGGGACAGAATTGCTGAGACTCTTCCCAAGGTCCACATTTCTAGGAAGGGACTGTGTAGAAGAAAAGGTGAGATGCCCTGTGCAGCACATATTATGTATGACAGATGTGTACCAGATAACAAAATAGCCTGTCCAATGGAATTAAGAAGTAATTTTCTGTTTCTCTGTTCCTCTTTTCATAGTATTATTAGCATCATCATTATTCTGGCTGGAGCAATTGTGCTCATCATTGGCTTTGGTATTTCAGGTATGTGATTTCTCGCATTACCACCATCCATCCACCCCTTGCCATTAAACCTCTAATAAATCCCCCAATGTGATGATAGCATAGAAGAACAGAAAGCTTGGACCCCGAGAACTTCAGAGTAAAGCACTGGTTCTTCTACATTATGTGTCCTCATCACCTTAGACGTTTAACTCCTTATACCTCAGTTTCCTCATTTTTAGAATGGAAAAATAATGGTCACTCAATGATCAGTTGAGAGAATCAAATGAGAAAGTTATCAGTAGCCTACATACCAGTCAGTGCTGAAGATGTTATTCTGGGAACATAGGGAAAGTCATGTCTAGGTCATTCTATCAATGGTTGGCCTGGACAGATGATTTTCTTTCAGTGAACCTTTAGCCAAAGTTTTAAAGAATAGCACTTATTTTTACATAGGCATTTTAGGTAAGAGAAAACTGGCCACGACCATTGTGCCATGTAGGAATCAGATTCCACGGTGGCATCAGTTGTAGGATGTCTTCTCTTTCCTCTTCTGTGCAAGACATTTCTCTGAAACATCTCTTAGGAGTTAGGCCACAGCTGTCTCCTCTAGGACAAATTGTTTTCTCTGCTTTCTGTAAGCCATGTGACTCAGGCCAACATATTTATTTTAACTTAGTCTATGACTAAATATGTCACTAAATACTTTTAATTTTTACAATATTAGCTGCCTTTTCTGTCACTGTCCTCCAGTGTGAAACAGAAGCCACAAGACCTAACCTAAGAAAACTAGCTGTATGCGCTGGCCAAGAAAAGACATTAGCATCCTTCTTTGCTTTACCATCAAAATATACATTTTGTCCATTTTTATTAGATATCACTTTTTCTTTTGGATTTATAGGAATTCTTTATAATAGTCATCGGAAATTGTGCAGATGTGTTGCTAAGTCTCTTCCCTATAGTTTACTTTTTCACTCCTTAATATCTTTCACCTAATAAAAGTTCTTAATTTTTACTTAATCTGCTAATTTCTGTTACGCATGGAACATTTTAAATTTGTAATCTATTTAAAATTTTTATGTTTATCTCAAAGTCACGAACATTTCTTCTAAGTTATATTGCAGCAGCTACGTAGTTTTGCCTTTCACATATACACGATGAACCATCTAGAACTAATTTTATGGTGTAAGATAGGAGTCAAGTCTCAGTTTTTCTATGTGGCTTATCCAGTAGCCTCAGCACCATTACACTGTCCTTCGCCCACTTTTCAGCAGGGCCAACATTGCCCTAATTCAAGTATCTGTTCACGTGTGGACCCAGTTCTGACCCTGCTGGTTAGATTCATTCTAGCATGCATGCCCCTTCATTTATAATGAACTTATATCCCAATGAACCCAAGCACATCGAAAATATTTTAAGTTGGAAATGTACTTACTATACCTAACCTATCAAGCAGCATAGATTCACAACACAGTACCTGTAGCAACACTGTAGACAGCAGTGTGTTGGCTCTTTCCCGTTGTGTTCCTTTGGCTGACTGGGAGGAGCACTCTCTGTGGTACCCCATCACCATGACAGAGTTTCATAGCACGTATCACTAGTCCAGAAAAAGGATAAAAATCCCAAAGTCAGAGTCTAGTGTTGCTTTTGCACCATCATAAGTCATCACTGCAAGCTGAAGCATCACAGGGCAGGGAGAGTCGGTATTCCTTCCTAACTCATTTTCTTTTTATATATGGTTTTTTTTGTTTTTTTTTTGCTATTTCTTATTCTCTCTCCCTACTCCCTCTTCACCTCCTCTTCCTTCTCCTCTTCCATCTCATTAAAACAGGCTTATAAAGTTACAGGTATTATTGGCTTTATAGGTTTCAAAGAATCAGCTTTTTGTTTACTTATACTTTCTCTGGTTTATGTTCCTATTTTATTGATTTTGACTTATCTTTGTTAATGTTCTCCCCACTTTATTTGGCTACTTTTTTCTAATATATTTAAATAAGCACTTCATAGGACACATGTCCCAAAAAGCTAATAGACAGATTTTAGTAAATATTGCCATTCAGTTTTCCAAAGTCATTTACCAATTTATAATTCACTGGAAGCCTAAAAGAGACCTGGTTCCCATGTCCTCTCCTATACTGGATATTGAGGAATCTTGTGGTTTTAACCTGTTTCCTGTGGCTGAAGAAACTGAGTATGTTTTTATATGAGAAACATAATGCTGAATGACAGACAGTGCAAAAGATTGTTCTGTATGATTCCATGAATTAAAGTTCATAAACAGGAAAATGACCCTCTGCTGTTAGAAAGTAGTATAATGGTTGTTATTTTCAGAGATGAGTGAGGGGTAGCGGTGAGGAGAGAATGTAAAGCAAATGCTAAGAGGATTGTAAAGTTTTTATTTCTTGGTGTGGTGAAAGGAAGTTATTACAGTTCTTCAAGCTATATAGTTATTATGTGTAGACTTTTATATGTGTGTGTGTTATACCTAAGTACAGAAATATATATAAACATTTAGGAATATTCTTTATAAGGAAATAAAATATTGACTGTAAAATAAAGATTTTTGGAGTAGCTTTTATAGGTGTTAGTGCTAATGTACAATTTAGTAACTTCCGAAGAGTTAATTCTTCCTTAATTATCATTGACCCTATGCTTGATCTTACACATCACCTCAAACTAAAACCTTTGAGTTTGTGCTTCAGTTTTTATCTTGGTGACAGAGGTACTTGGGCCTAGGCCCCCTGGCTTAGTATCAAAACGCTCACAGATCTTCTGGTTGCTGTCGGCTATGACTACTCCAAGAATTTCACATTGTAAGTGCTTTCCTAAGTCAGTCAACACTTTTGCTACTTATATCTTTTCTTGTTGTATATTTATATTGTGCTCAAATACAGCTAGTACTTACATCATATTCAACTACCAATACCAACCTCAAGTACTAAGCTCAGGTTGTATTTTTTTTTTGTCTTTTTTTTTTTTTTTTGAGACAGGGTCTCACTATGCAGTTCAGGCTGGCCTCAAACTCACAAAGATACTCCTGCCTCAGCCTCCCAAGTGCTGGGATCACAGGCATACACCACCACAACCGGTACTGAGCTCTGTTTTTTTAACACAGAGAACCCTACTCATTAAAGGCTATTTGAATAAATAAATGCATAAATGCATACAGGATAAATAAATACATAAAAGTCACTACTCAACCTAGTAATGTACAACAACAATATTAAAATCCCATTACTACCAATGTAAAGGTTTTCTGCCTCCTTCATATTTCACAGGGGGAAAGCTGGTTAGTTTGGATAAAATGGCTATGTAGTAGTTTAATAATAGTTGGATTATTTCAATTGCCTATATTAAGGCCATAACCTTTATGAGAGAGCATCACATTATCATACTTTAAGTGAATTCACTAAAGTATTAGCTGGCTTAACATATAACACATTGAAATTAAGCAAATAGCTTTAAGTAGGTGATGGTATCTTTGAACCCTTCTCATCTAGTTAGTAACTGCATATATTATGTGACTTACTGTTCACAAGTAGGAGATAGGTATGGTCACCACGCCAAAAAGTAAACTCCTGGAAAGTCATGTGCAGCCAGCAAGTGGGCACGACCGTGTTCAAGTGCTGGTGATTTGTTTCCAGGGTGCACACTCCTACCTGCCATCCTATCCCGGTGGTAATACTCACACAGACTTGTGGCAGAGGAGAGGCCATGAGTGAACTGCTTGCCTCCCAGGTTTTATTCCTGGTTTGCCTTGTTGGCATTTATTCCTGAGAGCACAGGTTTTAAAGACTTGCACATATTCACAAGTACAGGGGGAAAATCTGTACCTGTGCAATGCGGTTGCTGCCTTCTTGCAGCAACCCTACTCTGTAAATTCTAACTATGGGCCCTGTAAAACACTAAATGTATTGTAGATGGACTGCTATTAAAAGAGGCTGAGGGGCTCCCATTAGCCCCTGGTTAAAGAACAGCCTTTGTAGACTACCCTTCAGCAAAGAAGGAGAGGCCGTAGAAAGAAGGGCTGCTGACCGTAATTAGTCCAGTCACTGCACTATCACTCTCACGTGGGGGCTGAACATTGCAGAGAATGAGTTTAAGAACTAGAGATATGCCAGTCTCAGAAATGACAACTTTATGTCCTTTGGAAGATAACTTTCCTTACTGGTACAGGCTTAGGGCCAGGTGGGCTTGATTTACTGCCTGCATTAGTCAAGCCAAGTAACCTTACAGAGCTTTTCACATCCTCGTGCATAAGGTGGGTACAATGGTCACTCTTACTACCTCTTCTGACTGCAATTCAGTCACTGCGCATAAAGCCTTTAAAACAAGGCTCCTTTCCTTCCTTACTTTCCTTACTTCCCAGAGCTCTGATCCGCTGTCTTTCCAAATGATTGTAGTTAACAGCAGTTGTTGATATCAATGATTTAAAGTTTAACATGGCAAGTAATGCAGATAAGCATGTTATTTGTGTTGTATCATTCAGTCCTTTCAGAAACCCTGTGAGTGTCTTCACTGTATAGGTGAAAAAGAAAGTTTTATAAAGTTGCCCAAGGTCACATACCCAATAAGTGGCAAAGCTGGGATTTCCACCCAGTCAGCCTGATTCCCATGACATGTCCTCAAACGCCACACCCCGCTGCTTCTTGGAGCTGTTCCCAGCGTCCTTCCTAATTTCTTCTCACATAAGCAGCTACACTCCGGAGCTCCACCTTCTCTGGCAAGAGTGACACTCATAGGTGCCACCCCAGGTCCCAGCCTGTGTTTCTGCCTTTCACTGGTGTTCTGTCATGCCTGTCCAGATAGCCATGCCTCAGCAGATTCTGAGTGACCATTTGTCTATTGAAAGTTTCTAGTATGTTCTCTAAGCGATTGGAAGGTACAGAACTTGTCTTTCTGAGTTGTTTCAAAGGACAGTTCATTTCCCAGGTTTTATCCAGTGCTATGGGATGCCTCGTAATTTTTGTGAAAAAAATTCTTGCCTTGTGTTACCAATGCCCTTTCAAGATATCCCTGCTCCTATAGTGAAGGACCAACTGAATAGTAATCGCCCCATGTAAAAACCAACATGCTCAGATTTCACCTTTCTCCCTCTGATGCCCACCTGCTTTCTTCACTCAAACTGGAACTGTGGTAATAATTACCTTTCACATGTGGTGTAACACATTTTCAGTAACTGGGTTTTTTGATTTTAAAGGGGCTTGATGCAGTCTAATGAGGCTAATGAAATGCTTTAAGTTTGTGCCTGTTTAACAGAATTTTACATCAACAGGTAGCATCCCCTCACACAAGAGCCTCTGGTGTCAATAGGCCTAAAAGTTCATATCAGACCAGTCTGCATAATGCTCCTTATGCCAATACTGTATCTTTCTGCAAATTTAAATACAAACTTGTTTGGTTTTTCCTTCTCACAGTACTAGGTATTGAGCCTGGGGAGCTGGGTGGGGTTCACTCGAGCCCTTTTTATTTCTTATTTTCAGACCAGGTCTTCCTAAGATGCCCAGTCTGGCCTCAAATTGTGATCCTCCTTTGTCAGCCTCCTGAGCAGCTGGGATTACAGGTGGGGACCACCACACTTGGCTTAAGACTCCTCCTCATGAGAATATTTACATGCTGTTGCTTGAACTTTAGATATCATTTTACCACTTTTAATAATCAGCCACTCATTTAACAAACATTTATTGACTCTTTTGGGGGTGCAAAACAACAGCTGGGTCCTCATCACTTTTGAAAGTTTTCACTGGCTTTTATTGACCTTCTTTATTTGATATGGAGGAGAGATTTCATCCACACTGCACTCATTCCATCTGCTGGATCATTAATGCTGTCTTAAAGGGCGAGAACCTTCGGTGGGTCCCTGGGGCACTTTACAGCTGCCTACTCTTAATAATTACATTCTCTCACAGATTCTTCCATGGATTCCTTACCAGTGGGCTCAAGGCCAACATATTAAAATGAATTCAGTAACACAATTACAAAATGAAGCTATGTCATTATCATTTAACTTTGTCTATAAACTGAACAATCATGTATTTGTTTCAGAAAAGTAATTTTTCAATTCAACTTCAGTAGTACTTTATAGCCACCATCAAATTTACCCTGGCTCTAACATAGTTCCACTTGCTCCACAGATTTAGGAATGATTGTGTATTTTTATTGCCTTTTTTCCCACTGGCTCACATTTCCCCAAAATTTAGATGTGATGATCCTGCCAAATGTTCCCTGCTCTTGCAACAGATACATTATTTCAAAGAGTACTTTGATTTTACATATTTCCATCATTCATATATTCACACCCTCAGCAAGTACTTTTCTCTGTAGAAACATAGCAAGAGGCACTATAGGACCTGTAGATGTGATTGATACAGTTTCTGCCCTTGAAAGCGCTCACAAATCAGTGTAAGAAATAGACGAGAAACACGGGAGATGAAGACAGCTGCTATAATAAAGGCAAAAGGAAGTGTTAACGAGAGTATGAAGAAGATCTACACATTTTTTACTGACAGACCACAGATTTGGGGAGGAGCTGCCCTCTGAGCAGAAGTGAACATAAGCAGGATGAGGATGACGGTGGTAAAGACTTTGACTTGGAGGTGGCGAGATGAGCAGGCCTGTAAAGGTGCATAGTGTGATGTGGAACCCATGCCAGTCTAGGCTGCCTTGGATACAAGTCTAACAAGTGAAAAGGTTGAAAAGCAAACTTAACCATTGTAGTAGTATCCAAGAAAATCTCAAGGCAAGAGATAGGGTGTATAATATTCATATTACCCAGCAAAACTTTTATATTGTCCTCTTGCATAATTTATCTCTCAAATCTCCCACATGAATGGTCAAGCATGGCAGTTGCCTCCAAAATCTCTTCTCTCCCACGCTCTCAAGCCCCTGTAGATCCTCACAACCCCATCTGTGTGCCAGGTTTGGCTTTCACTGGCGTTTTTTTCCAGTTAAAATTTTTTTCTATCACTAGGTCTTTGTTCTTTCTTATGCAACTCTATCTAGCTTAGATTCTCCAGTTCTATCTCTCATTCATTACCCTCACCTGTTCTTCATGCTCTTAGGTGTTTGTGTAAAGGATAGGCAGAGATTGAAACATGAACCAGACCTGAACACTGTTGAGATCCTAGACAGCTCTCAGGACGGCAGCCTCGCACTATTTTCTCTCCGTGGTCTCTTTACCATGCTTGTTTGTGTTTGCCCCTCTCTCCTCTTGGGCCCCAAGGCCATCCTCTCCTTACCCTCACATCCAAGCATAGGAGCGTTTTGAGAAGATTCCGTTAAGTTGCCTCATTTCTCTGAGCACCTGCATCCTGCTGTTGAGTGTGTCCTGTATCTATCTCTAATAAATCCTTTTCATGTCTCTTTAAAAAAACAGACCAGCTAATTAAATCATGCCTGTATATGTCTTCACTCAACAGCCTTCAATATTTAAAGAACAGTTAGTTGATCCTTCTCTGATGGAGCAGGATATAGGCTGAGCAGTGGGATAAGGCACCGTGGGACCCAGGTTAATACTTATACTGGTGGTATATTCAGGGAGGAGGGAATGGTTTTTATCATGGACCAAAAGTCAACTGAATTAAGTACATTCTTTCTTCTGCTACAGCTAACTCTATAACTTTAACCAAGTCCTTATCTTCTCTATGCCTGAGTGTCTTCATCATTCAGAAATACAGTAAAGTATCAGCACTTTAGAATTGAGTGTTCATCCAAATTAGAAACCAAATTCAGTTCACATAATATTTTGCTTTGAGCCACAGAATAACTATCTTAAAACGTGCCACTACAGCTTGCAAATCAAGTTCACATCCATCTGATTTGATCCTCACAAGAACCCCACAAGCTAGGTGATACAGATAAAGTTATCTCCTTTTTCTGAGATTCAGAGTTGTTACATGACTTACAGTCCCACAGCATCATGTCACAAACCCTAGACTTGAATTCTCATCCTCATACCCAAGTCCAGTGTGTTTTTCTCTTGTTGCTTCTCAAGATTTTGGTTGATTGTTCTTACAAAAGCTATTATGTATGGCAGATGCGAGCCACATCTATATCTATCTATATTTTTATCTAATCTCTATCTCTATCTATATTTATCTATGTCTATACGTTTTTCTGCTCTTCCTATTCCCAATTCCCTTTTTTAGATGTTTTTCCTGTTCTGTATTTTAAATGTATCACAGAAATCTGTTTGGCTTTTAGTAATAGAGGTTAGTTGTTGAAAGTTCCAAAGCTCCCCTTGGCATTGATCCTTGCTTCCTGAATTGCAGGAAAACACTCCATCGCAGTCACTACTTTTACCTCAGCTGGGAACATTGGAGAGGAGGGAATCCTGAGCTGCACTTTTGAACCTGATATCAAACTTAATGATATCGTGATACAGTGGCAGAAGGAAGGTGTTACAGGGTTGGTCCATGGGTTCAAAGAAGGCAAAGATGACCTGTCAGACCAGCATGAAATGTTCAGAGGCCGGACGGCAGTGTTTGCTGATCAGGTGATAGTTGGCAATGCTTCTCTGAAACTGAAAAGTGTACAACTCACAGATGCTGGCACCTACCAATGTTACATCATCACTTCCAAAGGGAAAGGAAATGCTAACCTTGAGTATAAAACTGGAGGTGAGTTACTTCTGGAGGGAGGGAAGGAAAGTACCAAATGATATTTGAGGCTAAAAAGCATCACTTGCTGATAAAATATGTGCTCACCAATGACTAATGGCAAAGAAAATCCTCCTAATTCTGCTAGTAGCCATCTTGCTATTATGCTCAAAACCCACACCAACCTCCAAAGTACTCTACTACACTATTAGAGCTCAAAGTCTTTTGTTCTGGGTTCTCGGTGCTTGTAACTTCCAGATGTGCTCCCTAAAATATTTTACCAAAATAAATGTAATCTCCTTATGGTACCCCATGCTATCGCTAATAAATGAAACCTATTCGCCTTGGTTGTTTGCATGCTGGTTAGGTCTGAGCCCACATCTGAAACAAGTACCTTGAAAATTCATAATGGTAGAACCCATTTTAGGAAAAGTTCAAAGGAAACTAACCCAAATGATATTGTCCTATAAACACAAAAGTGCCCTCCCAGTGAAACCCACCCTTCCTTGCTAACCTAATTGGTTATTTAAATTTATGTGTAAAGAATTTATGTAGAAGACTGATACACTGGGTGATATCAAAAGATAAAAAGACGAAGTTTTTTTGCAGAGCTTCTAGCATAATTTTGAAAATTCTGGCAGTGATAACAACTGATGAAGTATATCAAATGCTTTAAGAGAAATATAAATAGAATGACAGATTCAGAAGGAGAGAGATATTGCTTCTAAATGCACATGAGATAAGGAAGAAGAAAACCTCCTTGGATAAGTTGGCATGGAGAGGAGCCCTGAAGGACAGGCAGAGAGTATCCTAACTTGCTAAGCCTGAACCAGTCTGTACATGCCTTTCATGAACACCTCCCAACATGTATCGGTCATGATTCAAAGCATAGCTCTAGAATCAGAGCAGGACAAAGCACAGTGGGCTAGGCAAAACAAGCTCGCAGAAGCTCAATTTCTTCATCTTAAGGTGAAGACTACTACGGTCATGTCAGAGGGACACTACAGAGGTCAACTGAAAGCGCTCCCAGTGGCAAAGCTGGAACAACTGAAGTGACAAAATAATAAAATATTGAATTCTATCTCAAATTATAAAATGAATACATGAGTCCATACTAATGTAAATAAATGAGGGGAAAGAAATAACTCTTCCTTGTAGGTAAATTTCTAATTTATATAGCTCTCCCTCTCTCTGGGAAATTGAGCTTAATACCCTTCCCACCCTACTCAGCATATTTTGGAATAGTAGGGTGCAGCTTCCAAAGAATCTGGCAAACAACCTTAGCAGGTTACCAAGGTTGACATCACCAGGGATCAGTCATATTGATGGCCTGTACCTTCTACTGTGGTCTGATGAAAAGGGAACTTTATCTCATAGAGTCTTCTTCTCCAAAAGTTCAGCCTAATCATTACAGAAGTATCAAATTCCAGTAGAAGGATATACTGCAAAATACCTCACAGTACTACCAAAACTATCCAGGCCATGAAAACACAGAAAAATTGAAAAACTGTCACAAACCAGAAGACTCTAAGGACTCATAATGACTCAGAGCATTGAGACATAGTGACTAAAGCCATAGGATCCTGAAACATACATTAGTGGAAAATGTGGTAAAATATAATCCAATCTGGAGTTGAGTTAATAGCAACATACTAGTGACAGTTTCTCCATTTTTATAAATGTACAGTGGTTAAGAGGTTAATATAAAAAGGAACTAGGTAGTAATATACAGAAACTCACTCTTCAATATCTTTGTAAATTTTACGTAAATCTAAAATTGTTTCCAAAGTTTATTTTTATATACAGATAATAGATATTCATAGGATTATTGTGTGAAAGAACACTGAAATACAGTACCGGCACAAAGCATGTTCTCAGTAAGTGCTGGCTCATTGCCATCTCGCAGGGAGCTTGTTCCCACTCACTTTGAGCATGTGAGTCTTGTCTCCCCTGCTAGTGAATAGAGGTAGTCAAGCAAGGTAAAGTCTTTCCTTCCATGCTCAGCACTAGTTGAATCCTTGGCAAAGGAAGATATTAAATAAATTAAGTGCATCTTGAAATTTTGGCATAATGTCACTCCTGGCCTTAACATTTTTCTATAAGTATATCTCTGCCTAGAAATAGGGGAAAACAGAACTTAACTTCAAAATTTCCCTCTCAGTGAGGAGAACTATTTTGGAAGACAACAATGGCTGATTTCTGTTCTTGGACACAAGGGCTCTATGATCCTCACCCAAGCACATTCCAGGTCCCCATGACAACAAGGCCTGCTTGCGGGATTTCTGGGGGGAAACTGCTGGTTTCTTCCTTATTCCTCTTCCTCCTCACCCTAACTATCCTCAAGGCAAGGACTGTGCAAAACCCAGGAAGCTTCACAGATCCTAGGAAAATGCCACTGGGGAATAAGCTTTTTATAATCAAGGGAGCACTTCTTCCTTAGAGAAAATTATCTGTGTAACAATAACATGCCCAGAACATAGGTCCTTGGGGTTTGTGATGTTGGTCAAAGGGTTGGATATATAGCAATGCTGTGAGCAAATTGCATCTACAATGCAGTGGGCCACACACAGATAATACCTGTGGACAGTAGTCACTTCAGTGATGGAAATGCTTGTTTGGGTTTCTAAGACCTAGTACTGCAAGGCTGTACTGTCCTTTCTGTCTGACATTTGCGTTTGTCTTTGTCGATCTTTGATCCTGCAGCCTTCAGTATGCCAGTGGTGAACGTGGACAATAATGCCAGTGCAGAGAGCTTGCGCTGCGAGGCTCCTCGATGGTTCCCCCAGCCCACAGTGGTCTGGTCATCCCAAGTGGACCAGGGAGCTAACTTTTCACAAGCCTCCAACACCAGCTTTGAGCTGAACTCTGAGAATGTGACCATGAAGGTTGTTTCCATGCTCTACAATGTCACAGTCAACAACACTTACTCCTGTATGATTGAAAATAGCATTGCCAAAGCCACAGGGGATATTAAAGTGACAGGTGGGTTTCTCAGCGCTGTCCCTCCCCAGCCCTTGCCCAGGGGTGTTGAATATGGAACTTAGGGCCCCGTGTATATGCTAGACAAATATTCTACCACTCAGCTGTGCCCTCATCCCTCTCCACACTCTTTTGTGTGGGTTTCCTAGGGAGAAAATAATACCTAAACTAAATCTACATAACATATATACTATATACTAAGGAATAAAAAGCTCTAGAGTCTTCTTCACTGAAACTTTGGTCACAATTCCAGCTGCAGTTGCGGTATGTAACAGAAAGCCTAACACAACACAACATAGCATATAGGTTAAAGATGGCAATTACATCTCCCCTTGAATGCCTTCTCGTTGACAGGTTTTGCAGAGAGTGTTGTTTAGGGTTCTGAAGCTCTGTCTAACTCTGTGAGACTAATTTTGTGTAGCACCGAGAATGTGCATATTTCACATCTTTGACAGGTTCAGCTGATATATTGCATCCTAAGTCCCCCAAGACTGGTTTGGTTCTAACCAGTCTTTGAAACAGAGAAGGCTTTGAATCTGAGGACTGAAGGTCTGTGCTGGGACTTAGTCTTACTTAGTCCTAAAGAGACTGACTCATGATCTGTTAATATTGGCCCAGGATTAAACTTAGACCCCTAGATTAAACTAACTCCCAGCACCCACACTGAGAACTAATCCTAAATCCCTGCAGTACTTCAGTGCATGCAAAACCTAAGGGGAAGTTAGCGTCAAGAAAATGAATTGCTACCTATATCAAGGCTAGAACTAGGCAGGAAATATGTTACATTTTGTAAGTACCATAATATGCAAGTAACTTGAATAGACAGGCTTCAAATATGATATACAAATGACCAAAAAGTACATAGAATGATGCTTAACATCAGAGAAATGCAAATTACATCCATGATAATGTATCACCTCACACCCATTAAGATGGTTACTATTTTTTTAAAAAGCCCCAGCAAATAACAAATATTGGTGAGGATGCAGAGAGATTGGAATTCTCGTGTGTTGTTAACAGGATCATAAAATGGCACAACCACTATAAACACAGAATGGAGGGTTCTTAGAAAATTAAAAGCATAATTATTACTTGATCTGTCAGTCCTACTTCTGAGTATATAAAAGAATTCAAGAAGGGCCTCAAAGTGATAATTATATATCCATCTTCAAAATAGCACTATTCAAAATAACCAAAAGGTAGAAGCAACTCAAAATGTGTTTGTTTATTACAAAATAAATAAACAAACAAAATGTGGTTCATACATACAATGGAGTAGTATTCAATCTTAGGAAGAAATCCTACCACAAGCTATGACATGGATGAACTTCTGAGACATTATGCTAAATTAAATGATCACCATCCAAACAGATTTATAGTGTACAATTCTACTAATGATGTAGGGAGGAAGGATGCTGATAAAGTTTTATATTTGCAAGATGAAAGAGCTCTGGAGATCTGTTTCACAATGATGTGAATATATTTAATACTACTGAACTATATATTTTTAAACAGTTAAGATGGTAAATGTGATGTTGTATTTTTCCTATAATTTTTAACTATCAAAGAAAAAAATATGTATATATATGAGAGCAATTGAGGAACAAATTAGTGGCTGCCTTGGTTAGGACTCTCTTAGTCACCAGTAATAGAGAACTAACTCAAGCCTGCCCAAGGTAAAAGAAGTATTTATCCCAAAGTGCTGAGCTGTTCCATGGAACCAAAAGTAGGAGCGGTATTAACTTCAGCAACAGCCAGAACCAGGAACTTAAATTACACTGGGATTCTCTGTCTCTTCTATTTTATTATCTTTTTACTCTCTTGCTTAATTCTAGGTGGCAAAATTTAGTTGCCAAAAGCTCCTATATTTAAAAACCTTTTTTAATTAGGAGAGCAGCCAGAGCTGGGAAGACCTTTGAATCCCAGTGGTAGGTGCTCAAAAATATTTACTGAACAATGATGTTTTTAACTGATATATTTAGTAGCAATTGTAAATCCAAATGTGTAGAACTCAGGGTGGAGTTCAAGTTAAAGAAGCAGATTTGTAAATGATGAGCATGAACATAATGCTTATTAGGCTTAACTGGGGTTACTGCTGTTACTGCAATGCTAGCTGCTACTAATTGAGTTCTTAGTATGTGCCAGGCAAGTAAGTACTTTCTATGTATCCATTCATTCAGCCTCATCAGAACCCTAGGCAGCACGTTATTATTTTAGCCCTATTTTATAAAGGAGGAAATTGGAGCAAATATGTGCAGAGCAACTTGCCTGAAGTCACACAGCTAGTAAGAGACAGAACTGAAATAAACTAAGTGAGATTGGATTGTCTATTAAGAAAATAAATTAGAGTAATTTCATTTCTTCAGCTCTACTTTTCTCTTCAAAATGATGAAAGCTAATGACTCTGAACCTGTGAAGGCCACTGCCTGAAGGCAAAATAGCCCCCAAACCACAGACTGGCCATGGCTGTTGGGTTGGCCTATTCTTTATGTGGTATCCGATATCAATTTCTTATTGGCATAGTTTTTCATTTGGCTGAGTGCTCACTGGAGTGGACCACAGAATAGAACTTCCTGTGAAGAAAGGGAAAGATTTGCTTTTAAGCTAGTTACAGAAAGGTGAATGAAGTGATGCAAAACAGCTTGTGTAAGGAACAACCTGCCATTTCTCAGGAACTTTTCCTGACGAACAAGTCATGTGATTAAGACGTCCAGCTTTTGCTATATGGCCCTAAACATTTTTCTTTCCCTTTACAGATTCTGAGATCAAAAGGCGGAGTCACCTAGAGTTACTGGATTCAAAAGCTTCCCTGTGTGTCTCTTCTTTCTTTGTCATCAACTGCATATTCCTGCCTCTCTTCTCTTACTTGATGCTAAAATAATGTGCTTTGACCACTCCAAAACATGTAAAGTTACTGACATAACAGGTGAGATAAATCATGAACGGCATGGAAGATTGGTTGTGTGTGTGCTTGTTTTCCCAAAAAAGAGTCAAGTAGCCTTCAGAATCAGCCACAGAAAAATACATTCAATGATGCTTGGGAATTGATATTATTTCTAGTAGTATGTTCAAGGTATCACTTGTTAGCTTAACAGAAAACAGAGACCTATTGATAAGTTTATAGGAAAATCAACTTCTTAGTCACTTTTCTCATTGCTGGGAAAAAATACTGGACACCCAAAGTTAAAGGGGAAAAGGCTTATTAGCTTACAATTTGTAGCGGTTTCAGTCCATAATCAGCTGGCTCCAAGGCAGTGTGGCACGTCAGACAGTCATCGCAGAGGGGAAAATAGTTCGTGTCTGGCAGAAGGTAGCAAAGCAATAAGGGACCTTAACAGCATCTTTCTGCCCCTTTTATGTTATTCAGTATACCTAGGGCAGGTAGCACTCACACCCCTAATCCTAATGCCCTTGATCCTAGCATGGCACCAAGAATCAGTCCCAGCATCACATACTCTAGATCCAGCCACTGCTGAAAAAGCCCCATCTGTGATCATATGAGGCTTGGGGGACACCTACATACAAGCTATAACACTTACTCCATACAATTCAATTATTTGTATAAATTCAAGCACTTTTTCATTTATTGAGTCATTAATGAAGACAAATATATCTTACAGAAAAGAGATGCGTAGCTCTGACTATCCTAGATTTCATTGTCATTTACAAAGTACAATGACATGCACACTACCACTTACATAAGTGCCCTTTCCCCCACCCTCTGAGTAGCCCCAGTTGACAGGAGACCTGGATAATGATTCATCAGCTGTCCCTCCTGCCAAGGCTTCTCATTTGTGCTTCAGTTCTCTGGCTCTGATTGTAAGGACATTTCCTTCTAAATAGTCTACTGCACATGAAATTTGTATAAAACTGAATTTATGAGGTCAGAGTCAACACTCTTGCATTACTCAGTGACACCCTACAGAGCCTCAGGCTCACAGTCCTGCAGCTATTTTTGTCTCCTCTCTGTCCTTCACGTCCATTTGTTACCAACCCCTACAGCATTTTCCTGTGCGGTCACTCAGACTGACCCTAACCCACCCCTCACCACCTCACACCCTGGCTGATGCTAAAACCATGTACCTGGTCTTTTTTCTCCAAGTTTCAGATGACAGGAAACAAGGTACCAGGATGAAAGTACTGAAGCACCATTTCATCACAGCACTTCTTTCCCTCAGAACCTAGAACTAGTCGCTGAGCACTACTGCATCAGTTACATCCTCAGCCAGCAGCCGGAGCCCTCCAGCAGTTTCTCTTTCTGAGCTTGCTCCTTCTCCCCACTACCCATCGCTTCTCTGTGCCTCGCTCTCTCATCCACTGCCTCTTCTTGGGAATCTGTTCTATTCTATGGCAATTCATACCCATTCTTTCCTTTGTCCATTTTAAGGAAGCGCTTCCTAATGTGAGTTCCCTCTCCTGAAGTTTTTTGTGTTCCATACCCCCTTACCATGTATGTGTAATTTATATCTTACACTGTGAGGCACGTGTCTTCCTTGCCTACATTGGCAAGACCTCAGAGCAGTCAAACATCGCTGATCTGCTTCTTTTATCCTTTCTTTTGTTCTCCAAGCTCTTACTACAATATAGTGCACAAAGCAGGGATTTGTCAGAAAACCCACCAGTCCCCTCATTTGTAATCTTCCGTGGCTGTCAGCAGAGGGCAATTTTCCTAAGGAAACCGTCCCTTGGGAATCTCACTAGTAGAAGATGGAGCCCTTTTTTCTTTCCTTGATTTTCTACAACACTGTAAATAATTTAATAACCTAGAGCTGGATAATATGATCTATAAAATATAGCTTGTTCATCTGTACCATGTATTCCCCGGTGACAATTATTTGCAGCCTTTTTAAAAACCAGCTGGGGATATAGCTCAGTGGTACAAGTGGCTGCCCAGCAAGTGCAAGATCCAGAGTTCAACGCCCAGTACCAAAAAAAAAAAAAAAAAAAAAAAAAAAAAAAAGACACAGAAGAGATGGGAGGGAATTGGAAAGAAGAAAAAGAAGAAACAGGATATATCATGTAGAGGCACAAAGGTGCCTATGATGAATGTGATCATTGTGTATATCTGAATTATATCAATAAACATAATAACATTTTTTTTAAATCATGACACACATGTAAAGGGTGATGGTGTCACACACGTCCCTGAGGGTTGTGCACTGCTGACCAGTCAGCTGAACTTCCTCTTTCCTCTCCAGGTTTCAGGTGACAGGAAGAGGCACCAGAATGAAAGTCCTGAAACACTATTACATCACAGAATTTCTTTGTTCCCGAAGCCAGAATCACTCTCTGAGCACTCCTGTATCAGCTAAAGTCCTCGGCTCTAACTCTTTCTCCCCAGAACCACAGAGGAATAACCTTAAATCAAATACATTGTTTGAAGTAAAAGGACAGATCAGTACTTGAGACTCACATTATGACCGGTCGTGACATCTGAGGTCACACTCGCTCCCTGGCCGGGAGTGGGGCTGGAGCCCGTCTTTCTAACTCCACCAGGGCCCTCCCCTCACTTCACCTCTCATTCCCTGTTTGCTCTAAGGATCTGTCTCTTCCCAGACCCTGTCGCTGGGATAATCCCCCATTAGGGTCAAACTCAAAACATCACTTTTCTCACAGCAACCCCCAGAACCACGCACCATGACAGAACAACATCAAACTACAGAAAAAAATAAGCCCATCTATAAACAAGAGATATAGAATGTGACAGGAAGACTCTCAGTTCTCAGTAAATGTTTGTTGAATGGCTGTTATGGTATATATTTTTTTCAGAATCCCCAGACTCTTCAGAACTATTTTATCTCAAAATATGACCTCTTTTTATATTTCTAGGGGGAAAATGAATGCCTATGTAGAAGTCTGGAGTGAACAAACAAGAATAAAAAAAAAAAAGAAAAAAGCAACCCTTAGAAGACTCCAATATGAACAAAATACATCTACTTTCAAAGACATATATTAAAAGTTGGGAAAATTATTTACCTGAATTAGAGAAATGTATTAAGACTGCATGTGAAGATAAGGACACTCCCGTATCACAGGGGCCTCCTCTAACCCATCAACTCCTGGGAAGTGAAAGAATCCGATATGATATCTCTGAATGTTTAGTTATATGTGCTAGAACGTTGGTCTGAAGAAGCTCTTGGAAAGTTTCAGTTACCACATGTTCATTTCTTATTGTCTGCAAATTAAACTGTAGTGTATGTTTAAGAAGCTGCTAATCAGCTATCACTTAACAACTCAGTGGCTACATTTTAGTGAAGGTTCAGATGATTCACTTTGCATTATGATGCTCTCAATAGTACCTTAGCTTCTTCCACCTGAAAAATGCCAAAGATGTGAAATACAATCATAAGTTTAAGCTGAACCAAGTAGTTAGGCGACATTGATTTTCTAAATAATTGAGCACCTTTTTGAACCAAGAAACATCATTTTATTTCTCAGGTTATGTTGATCTTTGAATGGCACAGGGCTGGACCTTTCACCTTCCTATGTAGTGTTACATCATAGGCTCCTACTTTCTGTCTTGCAAGAAGAGTTACGATCTCAGCTTTCGACAGCATCTAGAGCAGTGGTGGTGAACCTAGGGGCATGCTATAGCAGGCTGTTTGTATCACCAAAAGCTCTAAGTGGTTCATCATCACTGATCTAGAGCATTAGCATTCAGCTGGGGTGATTTTATTTCCCCTCTGGTCTCCCAGGAGACATGTGTCAATATCTGAAGACATTTTTAGTTGTCAAACTCATAAAAGACAGAGGACTGTGTTAGTGGCACCTAGTGGATAGACCCCAAGAACACTTCTCATCCTCCTACAGTGTATAAGACATCTCCCCACAAAAAAGAATCATGCAGCCCCAACTGTAAATCATGCCAAAGTTAAGAAACTTTGGCTTAGAGTAGAAAAGAACAAACAAATCTGCTTGCTTCCTGAAAACTGGGCCTTGGTTTCTCTCTCTTTGGCCATTGGCTCAGCAGAGAGAGCCAGATCTCTGTGAGGGGACCAGGACAACATCTTTCACTGAACAGTCTATAGGATGTGGGAAGTTCTTGATAGGACTATCTTCAGCTCATTAAGCTTCCAAGTTCTTTTCCCTTCATTCTACCCTGCAAAGTAAATTCCACAAGAAAGCTAAGTCCCATCTCAACCTCTCTCACTTTGAACTTTAGATCTCAGAAAACTGCCTGGGCAAAATATAAATTAAGGAAACAAATATGTTCCTTCCTTGAAACATACAGCACCTGCTGAGGTTTTTCTCAGGGTGCTGGGTATCAAACCCGGGGCCTTGTGAATATTAGGCAAGTGCCTGACCACTGAGATACACCCAGCCCACCAAGAGAATTCTGAAAGAAATCAGGAGAATGACCCTTGGAAATAAAGCCTTGAGGAACAAAGCTTTGATGGAAAACAATGTGTTGTTTCTAGCACCCCTCCCACACTTCTCCTGTTACCAGTGCCCCTCTGGCACTTTGGACTACCATGTCTGTATTATATTTTGTTATAGAAAACTCCATTTTAGAGTTCTGTTCATTTAAGAGAATGATTAAATATACATTTCCTATGCTGTTGTCTGCCTCATTTGTCAAACAGAGGAAAAGGGAAGATGGATTAAAAGTCCATAGAAGGTGCTCTAAAGATTAGTGCCAAGCACTTTCATAGAGATTTTTAAATTAATTGGAGATAACGATGGGAGACTGTAAATATGGGCTAAGCGTCCTGGTATAGTTTCTTAAGGAAATTCCACTGTGCTTATACTGACCTAGCATGTTTCTATCTGATGAAATAGTGGCGGCACATATACAGATATAGGTTTTATATATATATACACACACACACACACACAGAGGAGATATAAACAGATAGAAACTAATCAGTTTAGTGTGAAAAAATCTCTTACTACTGTAGAATTGTCACACTCTCAAATTTTACAGCTGCAAGGACCTCAGCTGTTCTAGTCCTTTCAGTTTTCAGATGAAAACCCACAGGTCCAGGTAGAAGTGTCTGCCGCTGGCTATTCTCAGGTTGCACAACTTTCCAAGAGTCATACTGGTACTTGTAGAAATATACAATCTATTGAAAATTTAATTGCCAAAGAGTAAATTCCTAACCCTGCTGCATTCCCAGCTTGGAACCAACAGACCTTCTGAAGAGAGAGACTGTGTTAGTCAACATTCTGTCACTGTTAAAAAAATTGGACATAATAAACAAAGAAAAAAAGATTACTTTAGCTGATGGTTTTGAAGGCTTTTATCCCATAGTCAGTTGGCCCATTGCTTTGGGGACAGCGGCAAGGCAGAATACCACGGTAGGGAGCATATGGCAGCGTGAAGCTGTTCACCTCAAGGCAGCTGGGAACAGAGAGGGAGAAGGGGCTGGGGCCTAGTATCTTCTTCAAGGGCATGCCTCCGGTGATATAACTCCTTACCACTAGGCTCTCCCCCCTAAACATTCTACTGCCTTTCAGTGGTGCCATAGGCTGATGACCAAGCCTTTAATACTGAGCCTTTGGGGGACAGTTCAGACTCAAACCACAACAGAGACCAAAGCTGAGTCAAACTGAGAAAGCATGCACCTCTAACCTGTGTTAATTTTTTGGCCTTGTCCATAAACTTGTAGAAGATGCACTGCACAATAGAAGGGTACACCAAAAGCCATACGATGATGTACACCATAAACGTATGCAAATATTTGAATGTAAATGCCAAAGGCTAAAACGTTTCAGGAGGATAAAAACACTTAAAGGGACACACAGGCCAAACTTCAAGGAGAAGTAAGAGCTACCAGCTCTACCTAGGCTGTATGAACACTTGTTTTAAGTGGGAAATGGGCTCAATCTGTGCATTATGAATTACAGGAGAAGGTTGTGCAGGGTGGTTACATAATAAGATTTACATTGTACAGAATAGTGTGCTCTGGTTTTATTGATAAGACATAATTCCTACTCTCATCCAGCTGGTGAAGTCTTTACATACCTACCTGCATGTTCTGATTCAGACTGTCATATTATGTGCCTGAAGAATTTTTGCTGAATCATTCTCAAGAATATCAATATGGAGTTATAGTCAAAAACAAATAGGCAGAAAGCATATACTTTCTCCCTTCTTTCTTTAAATTTCAAGGTTCCGCGAAAATTGTTTCCACATATGCTTTCTCTTGGCAGTCCAACACCCCATAACCTTCATCCCTTTTTTAGCCTATGTATGCAATCTAGCATAAAATCGTGCTTATTTTTTTCCTTCTTGGGCAGTTAGACTCCCTTGGAGACGATGATAAAATAAGCATGGGGATTCAGTCTACCTCTGGAAATTTTCCCTATGAAAGAGAGTCAAATAAATCAGTCTTGTCTACTGATGATGTCTGCTGGGCCAGAACAGTTAAGTAGCAACCCCGAAAGAGAGGTCTGTAGGGGCCTTGTCTCCTGGAAGATGTGGCTGCTCCATGAGTTGGTATAGTCTGACTCTTCTAAACATCGTAACTTTCACCTTCAGCTTTAGCTTTTCTCTTTACTTCAAATCTAATTGCCTGGCCTAAAAGATATCCTTAACATTTTCAATTATAAGGTCCTTTACCCAAAACCTTAAATATTGCTTCAAATATGAAGTTTATGGGCACTTTGGTCCTATAAATTCTCCTTAGAACAAGCAAAAGTGATGCACAATTAATCTATCCTGTGAGCTCTTTATGGAGATTAAAACTATTTTCTTTCTCTCTAGTCTTCCATATTTGCAATTACTAAACTTTATTTGTAACCATTCCTATATCATTAGAGAGGAAACTATTTAGATTTTAAAAGATAAAATTATTGGACCTCATTATGGCGCCTGATGTGACTTTAATGAGATGGTTTGAGATACCATATATGATCCAAGTGGTAAGTCCACATCTTATACCTAGGAGAGGTGAGGCTGGATATTTGATAGGGTAAGAGGATAAAGGGAGCAGTTTCTAGTGAACTAGAAAGTACTAGCAAGTACCCCAGAGAAACCTGACACATCTTGCTAAATAAGGCTCTCAGTGAAAGAAAATGACAACTCTGTTCAGTTCCTCTCACTTTCCTTTTCAATATTTTTACTCCGTGGCCAAATAAACTCTAAGTCCTTTGTACTACCATCTTTGTAATATTATTCCCACCAACCCATTAGCGCCCAAAGGATGCTGTCCCACAGCTAGCTACATGTGAGACCGTAGTTTCTCAACTATCTTCTCCACTAACTTAACACACTGTTCTATGGATGTAAATGTCTACTTCACTGGGGTAAAGCAGTAAGAACGAAGGGTAAAGTATCACAAAAATATCAATCCAGTCTGAGATATCTGGACGATCAGTATAGACATGGTTCTCACTGAGGAGGCAGGGAATGCTTCTTAGCCATACAGAGTTAGAACCCCTATGCACTATTGCTGCATGGGGGCAGCACTCCATCAGCCAGAGTTTACTAGTGAAACAGATGTAACACCATATATACAAATATATATGAATTTAGAAGATTGGCTTACAATGGCCACCCACAGAATCAGATGAGGAAGAGTGCAGAGGGTCTGTCTGAATGCTGGCTACCAAAGGATTCAGTCAAAGATCTGGAACTCACTGTAGTGTCCCACGCGAGTCACATCAGGAGGCCCATGGCTCTGAGATGGAAGGTGAAGAGTTTACTCCGGAAACCTGAAGCATCTGCACCTGAAGCCGAAGAGTCTGCTCCGAAAGCTAGGAGATGACATCCGAGGTGAGGGCAAAGACTGCAGCTCTTCTAAAAAAACAGAAGCAGATTGGCCCTTCATCCTTTATGCCATCCAGGTGACAAGCCACTGCAGGGTAGGGAACTGCTGAGCTGATTTAGTTAAGCTTCTCTTACTCAAATGGACACAATTAATCAACCACCACATTGTATAACATGAGCATATGCTACTTATATAAACATGCAACTGTTGTAAGTGTCTGAGGTTTGCTGATGCAAATACCATCTTTACAGGAGGAAAGGAGATTGAATGCCTGCTGTATATCAAAATTAATACCTATATTTCTCTCATTCAGTCCTTATTCTATAGTGAATATCATTTGTCCCTAGCACCATCACCATCACCATTTTACAGAGGAGAAACTCTGACAGGTTAAGTAACACTCATGATGGCACAATTAATAGGTTAACCAGAATTCAAACTCAAATTTATCATCACAATTCATACTATTTCTAAAGAATACAGACATGTAAAAGAGTTCTATATAGGATTTAAAACATTTTAAAACTACAGGCTATTGTGTTTGTTATGTATACTAAAGTATGAGGATATTTGGGAGCTTCCAGTTTCGTTGCTCATGAGGACTGTTAGCTGTCTGGGAGGACAATGGCCCCTTCCCCTACAGGAGGCTGTGATGTCTCCTCAGTGACACTCAAGGCTTCTCTGATGCACAAAAGCTAGCAGTGAAACTGCAAGCTTTATGCAACTCGTTCTAGGAGCATATCTCGTGCTCCTCTCATGTAATGAATAAGGAGTATAGACAGGTAAACATAATCTGAGGAAAGATGCATATGTGTTGGGAAAATGCCTGGCTCCATTAAATTCCTTTTCTCACCTCATCCATTTATGATCCAGATTATTCTAGGTACCTACTTTTAAGATTAGGCCTGACCATACTCTGAACAGAGCTGCTATTGTGGGCAAAATTTAAATTGCAGTCTCTAACTAAGTAGTAACTGCGTCATTCAATTATTATGACAATTAAATTCGATAATTAATAAAAAGCAGACATTAGATTGTCTGGCTATCTTAGTTTACTAAGACTGTGTTACGGCTTGTGTCTAGATGTAACCCCAAAGCTTCATGCCGTTGTAGGTAGGACTTTTCAAAGGTGGGTGGATCTCGGATGTGTGATGTTGGGATCAAAGACATGATGCCGAGATTGGTTCAGAGTGCAATGCTAGGATTAACGGTGTGAGTGTTACCTGCCCTAAGGCCGAGTAGCCTACAAAATAGAAGAGACAAAAAAGAGAGCTGCTGCTGTCATTGCTTGTCACTTGCTGCTGCTACTGGGCTGCTGCTGCTGCTTGTCTGCTTTGCTGCCTTCATGCCTTCTGGCTGCCATGAACCATTTCTCCTCTGTGCTGCTCCTCTGCCACGCCAACCTGCTTTGGAGCCAGCCAACAATGAACTGAAACCTCTGCAAACTGTGAACTAAATAAACCTTTCCTCCTTTAACTTTGGCTATCAGGTATTTTGTCTCATCAAGAAGAAAAGTAACTAAGACAGGCTACCACAATGAAATACCATAGGATGAGTGGTTCAAACAACAAAAATTTGGCTGGGCATGGTGGCACACACCTGTAATCCCAGCACTCAGGAGGCTGAGGCAGGAGGTTCACTGTGAGTTTGAGACCAGCCTGGGCTACAAAATGAGCTCAAGGCCAGCCTGAACTGTGTAGCAAGACCTTGTCTCCAAAAGACAAAAATAAATAAACTAAATATACAACAGAAATTCATTTTTCATAGTTTTAGAGTCTGGAGGTTCAAGATCAAAGAATCAGTTAGTCCTCCCTTCGTGGTATAAATATCTTTCTTTTTTCCTATGGCTTCACAGTCCTTTTCCTTGTGTGAGTGTGGTCTGATGTCTCTTCTTTATGGGAACATCAGACATAAGTGAATTACATCCCACTCATATGATATCATTTTGCTTAATTACTTCTTTATAGTCCCCATTCCAAAAATTCATTCATATTTGGAGATGTACTAGGGGTTAGGAATTCCACACACAGATTTGGGGGAACAATTTGGTTCGCAACATTCACATATGTAAAGAAACTAATCAAATTGGCTATTATTAAGTACATATGGGCAAGCGAGTATCAAGAAATTAGAACAAGAAAAATATGAACAAATTTGGGTTTTTCCTCCATTTGACCAAGAATAGCTGTTTAATGTTTGAACAGCTGGGATCCAACAGAAAGTCTCATACAAATACCTGCCAATTCAAACCAGGTCAGAGGACACTTGAAGAGCAGAGCACAATGGCTCAGCAGGTAGATGCCACTAAGCCAAGAGAATTGGCTAATGGCCTCCCCAAAGCACAGGTTACTATTTTAAATGTTACAAAAGACCACTGAACATGAAAAGATGAAAAATAAAACCAGTGTGGATCCTTTCTTCAAAGGAGCAGAACTGAGTCATAGAGGGGTGCTTTGGGTCCGTGTAACTAAAGTGAATGGCCAAGTACTAGGCTGTTTTGGGGATAGAATCAGGTTACAATCCCTTTTGTCCTGGCGCTCTCAGGAAACAATTCATTTCTTTTTCATTTATTTATTCATTGGTTTGTTTTTTCTTTCCTTCTTACTAAAATCCTTGACTTTTCAGAGTCTCTAAAGACTGAAGACATCTGTCACACAATGGTCAATGTCATACAAAAGGAACCCAGACACACTTAATCTCTAGCATTACATAACGACTACACAAAAGAGAACTTATTTGGGGGAAATCTTACAAGCTGATTTGAAGAAGCAGGGTAATGCTCAGGCTCCTGGAATAGCACTTAGTCCAGAAACAGCCGCACTGGACACACCAGGTCCAAGTGTTCCAGTAGAGCATGGTCTCCCCAGCCCCATCACAATAGAAAGTGAACCTTCCCCACAGTAACACTCCATATTTTCAGGAAAACACAAGAGGCAACTATGATGCTGTGGAAGTCCACTATTAAGGAAACGGCTTTGTTAGAAAAGGAAGACCCCAAACCTCAAAAAGGGTGGTAGGTCATTCTGCCAAGAGCTTCATGGCCTTTCAGATGTGTATTTTCTCAGCAAAGAAAAAGGAATAATTAGCCAGCTTCCTGCCAGGTGTGGAAAAAGGAGGCTGCAAGGACTCTGTTCAAATTTGCATTAGCACTCAGTCGAACAACTGCCCCAGCTTCCCAATTAATCTTTTTGACTTGCTTTTGATTTGTGACCCAGAAGCCACTCTTTTGAAGGGTGGTGAAAATATAAGTATTTGCTTTAGGAGGAAAAAAGCAAGCGTCTACTAGGCCTAGTTCAAAGTGATAATACTGAAAAACAGAACAAAGTCTTTCCCAAGTCACTATGGCCTGATGCTTGGCCTGATCAATCTTACAGGTTCTATGCTTGTTCCTTGAGGAGAGATGGGAAGGAGATATTCTTGATGGGATCTGGAAACAGAAAGAAAACAACTACTCAACTAGTGGGCCAAAGAATCCGAGAATCTATTAAGACAAAATGGGTGAGTTTTGCCAGATATAGTGGTGCAGGCCTATAACGCCAGCACTCTGCAAGGCTGAGATAGGAGGATTTCAAGTTCAAGGCAAGCCTCAGTAACTTAGCAAGACCCTGTCTCAAAAAATAGTTTTTAATTAAAAATGGGCTAAGATAGCAAAGCACCTGCAAGGTCCTGAGTTCAATTCCTGGTACCAAAACAAACAAAGGGTTGGGAATGTAGCTCCTTGCAAAAACCCTGGGTTCAATTCCCAGCACCAGTACAAACAAAAAAGCCAGGTGATTATCAACTTTCCTAAATTAATGATGTATAAAGGAACTTAGATAGGTGCACACAATAAAAATTACTGACAATTTAAATTTTCATATAGAAAAATATTAGCTCTAAATCTACCTCTCTAGCCAGGTGTGGTGGCGCACAACTGTAATCCCAGCATCGTGAAGGCTGAGGCAGGAGGATTGCTGTGAATCTGAGGCCACCCTGGGCTACAAAGTGAGTTCAAGGCCAGCCTGAACTGCATAGTGAACGCTGTCTCAAAAGAAAAGACAAAAGAAATCTACCTCTCTAATAATGATTATAATACTGTACATGCTCCAGTTTTTATCCATTGCATGTTATACAGCTGCAATCATAGACTTTGTCCTGCGTAAATACATAAGGTTATATACCTAAAATGCTAAACTAGAAAAGTAACTGACTTGACCTATCCCCATACATTTCACTTGAGACATTTTCAATCTGAGGTGCTAAGACTGTACTCCCTGCTGGCGAAAGGTAAAGTTGCACCCCAGGTAGTATCTACATAATTTTATAAATGAAGAATGTTGTAGAATTTGGTAAGGAGCCATAGATTTAGAATTGGTGGGTTCTACCACTGTGAAGATATCAATATGTAATACAACAACCGTTGTTAATTTCCTACCACTTTGTCTGTAATTCAGTATTGCTTGTATTGTTCTTATGCTACTTTATGAATGGATAACTGTTTGTTAATATGCTTCCTTCTTTTATTTTTTAAAATAAATTTTTAAAATTTGGTGGGTTCTAGACATGAGGGAAATGTCTAATGTCTAAGAAAAAAAAGAGAATCTTTTGCTTTCATGGTATATTTTGGCTTTTAATAACATTATCGTGGAATTGGGGATGTGGCTCAGTGGTAGAGTGCTTGCATAGTATACACAAAGCCCTGAGTTCAATCTCCAGTACCATAAGAAACAAAAATATAACATCATTATTAAAATGGAGTGTTATCCATAACTAAATCTTGGAAGCAGCCTATATGTTCACTAACAGATGAGTGGGTAATGAAATGTGATATTTATACATGATGAAGTACTACTCTGCCACAAAAAAGGATAAACTTTGAATCATTTACAAGAAAATGGATGCACCTTGAGACCATAATATGAAGTGAAATAAATCACAGGTTTAAATATCACATGGTTTCTCTTATATGAGAAACACAAAATATAAATAAAGAGCAAACTAAAAGACAGACAATAGGAAATGGCAAGATAGATCTTTAGCATGTGGAAAAGCACAAGGATATGGAGGGGGCAGAGAAAGAGGTGGGAAAGGATGCTTTTAAAAAGGGAATTATGATGTGTTATATACATGTGCCAAGTCCCTATGAAGACCATGATAATTATGTACTACAAACATATCCCCCAAAATTATATATAGATAATTATATAGAAATCCAAGAGATGGAAGAAGAGGGAAAGGAGGGGAAGGGGATAAAGAATTAAGATGTATCGTGTACATGTACCAATTCCTCAAGATGAATGTAATCATTATGTGCTATAAACAGGTACTAATAAAAATGCTATGTCATGATTTGAGTCTTAAGTGACTCCCAAAGGAAGGTAGGCGAGAATGTAGATCATTAAAGATGTGTCGTGAACGGGGTACTGGGCCGCCTAATCCCTTCCTGTCTCTATTTTTGCTGTCTGGCTGCCATGAAGTGAACAGACCTCCTCTGCCACATGTTCCCACCATATGTACAGTGCCAGCACAGGCCCAAAGCGACAGAGCCAAATGACCATGGCCTGAAACCTCTGTATTATGATTTAGGTGTAAAACAACCCCCTAAGTCTCATGTGTTAGAGGTGAGGCTCCAGGACGGTGATGGGATCACAGGGGTGCCAGCCTCATTGGTGCATTAATCCACCAATGAGTTCACAGACGCATTTGCTGTTAGGTGGTGGGACCTGGTTGGAGATGGATCACTGGAGGCATGACCTGGACGAATGTGTCCTTATCCCTAGCTCCTGCCTTATTACTCTCTATTTTCTGATGGCCATGCATTGAGTAGCTTTCCTGTGCCATACCTTTTCTACCTGGGAGCCAGCCAACCACAAACTGAATTTCCCAAACACTGAGCTAAACCTCTCCTCCTTCCAGTTGTGGATGTCAGGTATTTTGTCCCAGTGACTCTGAAACTGTGAACCAAAATAAATCTTTCCTCCTTGATTATCATAGGTATTTTTGTCACAGAGAGAAAGCTGATGAACCTGTGGGGCTAATAACACCTATTTCACAGGGCATTTGTGGGGAATAAAAGACGTGCAATTGCACTGGAAACTATAAAAAGAAAGAAAAGTGTGGGGGAAAACTACGATGACCACTCATGAGGATGTATCTCTCCCTGTACCAAAATCTTGAAAGTCAATTCTTTTTATCTTTGTAGCCTCCCTGCTCCACTTTATTTCCCCTCTCTCCCTACCACCACTCATCCCGGCAAAGCGCTCAATATAAGGCAGAAATAGGGGTCTGTTAAGAGCTGAAGAGAGACAAACAACAGTTTTTTTCTGGGATTGTCAGGAAGTCAGTTTCTTTCATAAAGATTTTACAAGATTACTAATGGGAATCGGGGAGCTAGTTTTAGTATTTTATAAAAATCTAATCTGAAATGCTGTTATCAGCAGTAAAGCTTTGTGAGAAAAATAAAACATCAAGGTTTTCTGTTTTATCTTTTTAATATTTTTCATTCCGAATAGAAATATATAAAACAATTACACATCTCAGAGAAAAAATAATTATTGCTTTATTTAATAAATATCATGAGAAACCCCAGGGTGGCTACAGAGTACAAAAAATGAGTAAGTTATAGTCCTTGCCTCTAAATTATTCACAATCCAGGGGGCTTCTAGGAAGATGGCAAAGTGGTGAACAGCAGAGAAACAGCCTTTGCAAGATTTCATGTCCAGACACTGGAATATAGCAACATGAGGAAGAGAAAAAGGAGGAAGTGGGTCTCCAAGACCCAGTAAGGATCTGAAGTGAGAATTGATGCCCAAAAGGAGAGCAAAGCAAGGGACCTCAACATAGAGGAAGATGGGGCAAACAGCACTTTTTCTGCGAGCCCTGGCTCACAGCATGGAAGGCGTTGTTCAAATCTGCAAAAGCTCAGTGACTACTGGTGACCTCAGAGGCCCCCAAAGAGAAACACACCAGTGGAACAGAGCAGTTGATGCAGCAGACTGCAGTGGCTGGTGAGTTACTCAGGTTTAGATATTCCCCATGAGAGGGCAATTGTCTGGTTGCCATATTGGAAAGAAGCCAGCTGAACTTGAAACTCAGAACAGCTGGCTCCATTTAGAGCTGCCAATGCCAGGGTTAGACAGAACTGAGTTCAATTCATCAATGAGTCAAGGAGCCAAGTTCAAGCCTTTGGAAAGTCAAGTTCAAGCTGTTAGGAGCCACAGAGTGGTATAGACTAAACAAATCTGGCTCCAGCCTCACAGTTAAAAGCCAACCAGAACTTCAGTGAAATCAAAGGTGCAGGCTGGTGGAATTATCTGCTACCCCATTGTAAATGTACTGTTGGCTTGCTTTAGATTAATCAACATAGACCCGAATTCTGTCTGTCCACTGTGCTACCAGTGACACTAGAGAGACACCTGAAATGGACAGTTTTTGTTCTTTTCTTATTTTTTTCCTTTTCTCTTGATTGTTTGTTCTAGCATTTATGAGCATGAACATTGTCTCTCTTGGTTTTTTGTTCCTGTTGTTCTCTTCTGGTTGTTTTTTTTTTTTTTTTCGGTATCAGGAATCAAACTCAGGACCTTGTGCTTGCCAGGCAAGCACTTGTGCCACTGAGCTATATCCCCAACCCTGTTCTCTTCTGTTCTTGTTTCTATTTGTTCCTTTTCTCTTTAATTCCTGTTTTCTTCACCAGTTTCCCAAAGTTTTCAGTCTCCCTTTGTCCTTGTTTTTAATTTCTTCCTCTTCTATTTCTCTATTTTCTGCATAATTCCTTTTAAATTTCCTCTCCTGAGGATAAATCATCATATTGAGGACATATTTACTGTATACAATTTTCTGGTTTGTTTTAAATTTGGTTATATAACCACAAGTCTAGTTCATACACTTAAAGGTGGCAAATTAATAGTTATCACCATTAGTCATTTTCTAGGCTGTTTAATGCTACTGTATTTACTGATTGTACTATATTAGTCAAGACAACATAATTGTTCTAATCAGTTGTTCTTCCTGGTATACCAAGACTGAGACTTTCTAAGGGTCATAAACAATACTACAGGCCAGTGCTAAAGAACCAGGGTCTAGGACAAATCCCCAGTAAATTGAAGAGGTAGTATTTTGCAACAGATCCAAAACCCAAAAGCTAGCTACACTTGCAAGACATCTCTGAGAAGCAGTAGGGCTTGAGTACTAGCAATAAAGACACCTGCCATAAGTAATTTACAAGCATTAACCCAGATATTAAACAAAAAAAAGAAAATGAGAAGACACTGAAGCAAGATGCAGTCCCAGATTTTCAGCTCACCAAAGGCAAACTCAGTGGGAAGTGAAGTAGAACAATTCAAAAGCCACTCACCTGGACTCTCTGAAGTATTAACAGCAGAGGAACAAAGCAGATGAGTGAGGTTCTAGAAGAACATTAAATCAGAAATAATTTCTCAGATAACTACAAAAATGGTGACCTTAATGAAAGACATTATTAGTGAATCTAGAGCAGATACAGATTTAAAAAAATAGAGGAGGTTAGGAAAATGATGGAACTCATGAATGCCCAACATAGGAAATAAATGAAATCCGTGAATGAAATTCAAACAGATACCAAGAAGATGGAAAGTTCCACTGAAAGTATATGAAGCAGAATGACCCAATATGAGGACAGAATATCAGACATAGCAGACAGGATTGTGGTTAGTGATCAGGAAAAGAAATATGTCTTTAAAATAGCAAGAAATATGTCTTAACAATAGCAAATGAAATTTCAATCAAACAGCTGCTAGATGACACAAAGAATAACATAAGTATGATTGGAGTCAATAAAAGTACTATTGGAGTCGATGAAAAAGCAGGAGATAGTGCAAATGACATTTTAAAAAACCTGTTCACACAAGTAATGGCAAAATACTTCCCATGCATGGAAAAATAATTTGTCATGCAGTTAAGTGAGGCATATAGAAATCCAGTTAGCCATAATTTTAAAAATCCAGGACAAGGCATTTAATAGTCAAGATTCCAGAAATGCAATATAAGAACAAAATGCTAAAAATTGCTAGAGAAAAGAAACAAATTATCTATAAATGAAAGCTCATCAGAATTACAGCACACAAACCTTTAAGTCAAGGAGGGCTTGGGGTGAAGTACTTCAATCCCAAAAGAAACCTCTAACTCAGATTGACATACACAACAAACTATTTTTCAGGGAGCTGGGCTGAACCTCAGGCAAACTTAGGAGCCCTGGTGAGCTGCCCTGTGCCTCCCCAGCCAGCTTGTGAGGCAGGGGGAGCCCTGGAAAATTTCTGGGGCTTTGGTGGCCACTCCTTGCACTCCGTGCATCCCCACAGGAGATGGGATGAACTCCAGACATCTTGAGGAACCCCAGTGATCCATCTGTACTCCTACCCTATCAGGGTGGGAGGGAGGCAGAGCCCTAGACACATTCTTGGGCCTCAATGGCCACTCCTTACACTCCCTGCACCTGCACAGGAAATGAACGGAACCCCAGACATCTTCAGGAACCCCGGTGAGCTGCTCTCATGCCTTCCCAAGCAATATGTGAGGCAAGTGAGTCCCTGACACGTTCTGGGGCCTCGGCCACCACTACCTGCACCACTAGCATCCTTGTGGGAGCCAGGCTAAACCCAGAACATCTTCACAAACCCCAATGAGCTGGCCCCATGCCTCCCCAACCAGTGTGTGAGGCAGCCAGAGCTATGGACACCTTATGGAACCTCAGTAGCCACTCCCATCACCACCCACACCCCCACAGAAGCCAAGCTGAAACCCAGACCAAGTCAGCAGAAAGAATCAGTGGCTTTGGGGGTAGTGCCCTCACCCCTCCTCTGCTGGTGTGTGAACCAGGCTGGGTCCTAGGCAATGTCTGCAGCCTCGAGGACCATGACCTGCACCCCACACACACACCCTTGTGGAAGCTAGGCTGAACCCTGGACAGTTTCAGGAAATCCAGTGAACCTCCCCACCCCAACCCCACCAGCCCGGAAGCCAACTGAATGCAAGAAAGTCTTGGGAGCATCTGCAACCCCACCTTGCCCCCACACACCAGCACAGGAGCCACACTGAGCACTAGGGACCTTTGGATTCTTGCCCCACCACTCCCACACAATTGGGGGTGTGAGGCTGAGCTCCAGGGAAACTCTGGTTCTTCAAAAATGCCAAAATGAAGGAGCAAAATCCAATCACAGACCTCTACCCCACCCAGAACAAGTCCAGGAGACATCAACATAGAAGAGCCTAGAAATAATACACCTGAAATTTTTAAAATGATACCAACTAAAGTAAAGAAACAACTCCATCAGACCATAGAAAATATCAGATTAGAAATAATCTCTCAGGTAAAAAAGAAATGACAACAATAATGAAAGAATTGCTCAGCACATCTAAGAAAGACATTGAGGTAAAAATAGAGGGGCATAGAAAATTCATGGAAACCTTGAGTGAACAATATAGAAAAGAACTAGAATGCAAGAAAGAGATTCAAACAAATATCCAGGAAATCAAAAATTCCACTGAAAGCTAGCAAAACTGCTTGGACAAAGCTGAAGACAGACTTTCAGACCTTGAAGACAACATTGCCACTAATAAACGCGAAAGGAAGACTCTCTTAAAAATAACAAGGAACCAGGAAATAAACAACTGCAAGACAAAGCAAAAAAAAAATGTAAGATTAATAGTTGCCAATGAAACATTAAGTGTCAACACAAATGATATAAAAAGCCTATTTGCAGAAATAATAGTAGAAGATTTCCCAGGCATGAAAAAAGAATTGGACATACAGGTAAGTGAAGCATATAGAACTCCAATTAATCATAACCAAAATAAATCTATACCCAGAAGTATCCCACAAATTCAACAAAAGATCTGAATATTAATAGCCGTTAGAGAAAAGAAACAGATCACTTATAAAGGAAAGCCTACCAGAATCATGGCAGGTTTCTCAACACAAGCCATCAAGTCAAGAAAAGCTCAGAGTGAACTATTTAAGGTACTGAAAGAAAACAACTTCCAACTCAGATTGATGAATCCTGCAAAACTAACCTTAAAAATTAATGGAGAAATAAAATATTGTCATGATAAAGAATAACTGAAGAAATTCATGAGGGCCAAACTAATCCTACAAAGAGAACTAAAAGATTCTAGAAAGAGATTTTAAAAAGAGATAAAAAAATCCCAACTTCAAGAACAAAAACAGAAAGGAACCACCAAACAGAGCAAACAATTAAACAGAGGGAAAAAGGAGGAATCAACAGCAGGAAAATAACATGAAAAAGATAAGCCAGTACATATTAGTTATAACCATCAATGTAAACAGTCTCAGTGAACCAATCAGAAGAAGCAGACTGACAGAGTGGAACAAGAAAAAAAATCCAACTATGTGCTATACACAAGAAACACATTTAACTCAAAAGGAAATTCACAGGCTGAAAATTAAAGGATGGAAAACAATACTCCACGTGACAGGAACCCAGAAAAAGCAAATGCAGCTATGCTGTTTGCAGACAATGTGAATTTCAAACCAACAATCAAAGGAGATAAAGAAGGCCACTACATACTTGTGAGGGGAAAACTTCAAGAGGAAAAGATAACAATTATAAACATCTATGCACCAAGTATAGGAGCACCCAACTATATAAGACAAATTTTAACAGACATGAAAAGTAGAATAAGTAGCAACACAATCACAACAGGGGACTTTAACATCCCATTGTCACAAAGAGATAGATCAACTAGACAAAAAATCAACAAAGAAATAACAGAACATAGCCAAAATTGTGGACAAATGGACTTAGTAGACCTTTACACAGTGCTCCATCCAACAGCATCAGAATACACATTGTTCTCAGTTGCATATGAGACATTCTCTAAAATAGATCATATGTTGGCACATAGAGCATGCTTAAGTAAATGCAAAAGAATTAAAATTATCCCATGCATACTATTGGACATAGTGCAGTGAAATTAAAAATTAATGGCAAAAGAAATTACAAAAACTCCATAAACACATGGAAATTAAATAACACCCTCCTGAACAATCAATGAGTCACAGTAGAAATTAAACACTATTTACAATCAAATGAAAATGTAGATACAACTTACAGAAACCTGTGTGATGCAATGAAACCAGTCCTCACAGGGAAATCTATAGTGGTGAATTCCCACCTCAGAAAAGCAGAAAGAGCACAAATAATTTTATGCTGCACCTCAAGCTTCTAGAAAAAGAAGAGCAAGTCAAACCCAAAGCCCAAAGAAGACAGGAAATTATAAAGCTCAGGGCAGAAATTAATGCAATGGAGACTAAAAAGGAATACAAAGAATTAATGAATCAAAGAATTGGTTCTTTGAAATAATAAAAAGATAAAGCCCTAGCCACCCTTAGCAAAAAAAGGAAAGAAAAAACTGAAATACATGGAATATGGCATGAAAGGGGTGAAATCACTACAGGTCTTATAGAAATTCAGATCATTAATACCTACTTTGAAAATCTTTACTCTCATAGGATGGAAAATACAGAGTAAATGGATAGATTCCTAGATACAAATGAATTACCAAAGCTGACTCAGGAAAATATAAAAACTCTAAATAAGCCAATATCAGTTAATGAAATTGAAGATGTAATTAAGAAATTTTAGGGGAAAATTTTTAAAACATTTTCTAAATTCATTTGCTGAATTTCTCTGTAAGGACAAATATTTGTCAAATACATTCTGCCATTTTTCTATATTTTCCTAAAAAACAATTGCAACATTTATTCACTCACTCAATATTACGGCCAAATATAAAGAAAATAAAGTTTCCCAGCCCAGGAAGTAGACTTAACCCTAACATAAAGCTTTGTGTAATATATGTAATTCCTTAAGGACAATTGTAAAAACTATAAAAATCACAATCTAATGTCACAGGTCACTCTAAGGCAGTATCCCTGGTTTTCTAACCAAAATGAAAGCACTAGAAAATCTAATTAGAGGAATTAATTATTGCTTAATAAATAAAAGATGAGACGGTCCATGTACCTTTATCAGCAGAAACCCACTGGTGCATAAGAGAGACTATGCCTGACCTAGGATAGTTCAACTTAATTGTTAGACTTTACAATGATACAAAAGCAATATACAGCAGTAGAAATCATGCTTGGAAGTTTGAATTTTGATCTCTTCCTGGACCCATGGTTATAGTCCCATCACCTCCCATGATACAGGGCAGGAAGGGGAAACTCAGTTTCAAGTCAGCCCTAAGAAAAACATTGACACTCTACAGTGGGATGAGCTACTGAAGTAGTATTATCTATAGGTTAGGTACATCATATGCGTTTCCACTTTGGACATTTTCAACTTAGGATGGGTCTGTTGGGACATAAGCCCCTCATGAGTCAAGGAATATCTGTATAGGAAATATTGGCTTAATTGATCTAGATTTTATTTTTACTTCAGGCTGATGAAGTATTTTTACTCTGAGTTGATAAACTTGGGCAAGTTGCTTGGTCTCTGTTGGATGGTTTCTCACTTCAAGAGTAGATTGACAAAGTGTACTCTACTGTCATTGCTGGATTGTGGATTAATATATGTGAAGGACATGCTAGTTCCTGATAAAGTATTGTGTTGCAGAGTAATAAAATCTGTAGGAAAAGAAAAAACTTCACAGTCCAGTGAAGATAGATTAGTGGAATGTGCAGGCATAACATTGTATGGCAAGGGCAATAATGAGGATAATTATAAAAAGGGAATCTATTTGGGAGTATTAACTTAGACATGTGGGTTGGGTGATCATAGAAGACTTTCTAAAGGAAGTGAAACTAAAGGACTTCTAAGAGTCATAGAGCAACAGCTGTGTTTAAAGGCAAGATATGTTCCATGCAGAGTCAGTAATGCAAAAGGCTAGAGGAGAGAGAAACTGAGATTCAGTAGGGACCTATAATAAAACTGGGGTATGCAGGAGTGCGGAGAAGAATGACGGGTGGCCTTTTGCCCCATGTTTTATTTTGAAAAATTTTACTCCTAGAAAACATTTGAACAAATAATGTAATGAACATTGTCTTGGTTACTTTTCTCTCATTGCTGAGACAAAATACTCAACGCCCAAAATGAAGGAAGAAAAGGTTTATTTAGCTTACAGTTCGTGGAGGTTTCAGTCCATACTTGGCTGGTTCTGAGGCAGACTGGCACAGGGCAGAGGGCAAACTGTTCAGGGCAGCAAACAACCAGCAAATGTGTGGAATTGCAGACAAGCAGCCTCTTTCTCTCCTTTACCTTGTAAACAGCCTGCCCCCACCCAGGGGGCGTGTAGCTCTCACACAGCCTCCATGCCCTCCTCTTCCACAGGCTCAGGATGTATACAAAGTAAGCACCCTGGCTTCCTGCTGAATCACATAGTTAACCTTTTAAACTTCCCAAATTAACACAATAAACAACATCCCGGAAGGGTAAGGGCATGTCCTTTTCACCCCAAGATCTACAACTGCTGAGTTACTCAGCTAAACCTCCAGACTCCCCAAGTTGTAACAAACATCTACATATTCTTCACAAAGACAATACACACACACACACAAAGAGGGAGAGAAGGAGAGGAAGAAAGAACAAAGCAAGGGAGAGAAAGTAGAAGAGGGAGGGAGGGTGGGAGAGAGAGAGACAGAGAGAGACAGAGAGGTGGAGAGAGCTCAGATAAAGTATAAAAAAAAGATGCTACAATCAGTCCTGGAGAAATAAAGAATCATAAGACACTCCCATGTACAATTATAATTGCATTTATGATTCTATACAGAATAGTTATATTAAGTGGAATTATTAACTTGCAGTTGTTTTTATTTGGAGATTAAGTACAATTTAGAGACATGTTTGTACAGGAAGTTGGCAAGGGGTGGAAAATGAGGGCTAAGGTTGAGTATCAACTTAATTGGCTTTGTAATCTGTCCTGGGGACTGGTGGAACACACTCTCAGAGTGTCTGGGCAGTGTTCACAGAGGTGTGTCTGTGGGGTCTCTAGCTAGTCCATCTCCCTGTCCTCTCTGGTGCTGCTCCTCTACTTGGTTTCTTGCCACTAAGAGCTAAGTATCCCTGTTCTGCCATACATCTCTGCCATGGTGCTCTGGCCTGGGAGCCCACCAACCACGTTCTCAGTCCTCCGAAACCGTGAGCTATGTTAAGGTGTTTCTTTTAAACTGCAGGTGTTGTGTATTGTGTCCCAGTGATGGGAAAGCTGACTGACACAACAACTTGGCAATTTCTTGTCTCAAAAAATATAAAAGGAAAGGCTGGAGATGTAGCTCAGCGTGAAAGCACTGGGTTCAATTACCAGCACTGCAAAAATGAAAAGAAAAGGAAAAGTGAAAATAAGTTGAATAATGGGCTTTAATAGATTTTATTTTTATTAGAATATTTTTATGATTGGATAAAATGTATATCCATACAATGAAACAGCATTCAGAACTACAAATAAATGATTTATCAAACCAGAAATTACATAAAGGAAACGAGTACATATTACTAAGTGAAGGATGGCAAGCTGAAAAGGCTACATATGATATGATTCTAACTCTGTGACTGTCTGAGAAAAGGCAAATCTACGGAGACAGTTAAAAGGATCAGTAGTTGCCAGCAGTATGAAAGGAGGGAGAAATAAGGAAGTGCAACACAAGGGATTTTTGGGGCAGTGGATACATTTTGTATAAAACTACAGTGGTTGGTATGTGTCATGCATGTGTCAAAACTCATAGAACATGCATTATCCATGTGAACCTTATTGCACACTAAGAAAGCTGAGTGATAATATGTTAGTTTTGATTCAATAACTATAACAAATGTATCACCTTGCTACTGGATATTGATGGTGGGTAGGCTGTAACTATGTGGGGAGAAGAGGTGTATGAGAAGTCTACACTTTCTGCTCAATATTGCTGTGGACCCAAAACCGCTCTAAAAATAAACATATTTAAAACTTATAAAAATAAGTTAATATATTATCACTTCAATATGCAATAATGTAAACATTAATGAATGTCTTAGTCATTTTCTCGTCCCCGAGACATGGTACTTCACACCCACAACTTAAGGGAGGACGGGTTTACTTTGGGCCCTGACACAGCCCACGGCCAGCAGCCCGAGCAGAAACAATACGACAGAGGGCCATGGCGGGGACAGTTACTCAGGTCACGGCCCCAGGACGCAGAGAGTAAAAGGAAGCGGCGAGAGGGAGCTGTGCTCCTCCAGTGATACCCTGGCGCATGGCCCCCTCTGGCGAGGGCACACCTCCCAACAGCCGCTGTGTCACCGCACAAGGCTTTGGGGAGGGATTCCAGATCTAAGCCAGAACAATGAAAACCAGCCTTTATTTTACATTTGCAGTATTATCTTCATTTGGACGTTTAGTGTTCAAATGTCACGGCTAATGGCTCCCATATGGGACAGCACAGGTCTGGAGAAGCGGGAGTATGCAGGGTGGCATGGAAGGGACATTAGCCACCTCGCGATCTGTGATGAAGTTCTCCAGATCACACTGGTTACATATATAAGTGCTTTTTTCTGAAAAGACATTCTCCAAGTAAGTCTCTAAACTGCCAGCTGGCTTGCTGCCTCTCAGTTCCTCAAATGTAGATAGTCAGGACCCTTACCCTGTACCCCACCTCCTTGGTTCAATGCTCCAGACAATACTCTGTCTGCCCGAGGGGGATGGAACGCTGATGAATAAAAAGGTTTTGTCACGCCACATTGACTGAAAACCTCAACATCATGTACTATATGTTAATAGCAGGAGAAAGAGCTTTCAGGTCCTTTACACTGTGCAAATAAAAGGAAAATGTATTTATATGCAGTACAGATTTAAGTTCTACCTAGAAAACAGGTATTTAAGAAAATATTGCTGTCAATTCAAAAAAACATAACTAGGCTTTGCCTCAGTGAGTAGGGATTATTTACATTTCCTTGCAACTAGGAACATTAGTTATTTGTATTTCTTTGCAATATTCCTGGAATTAATGCATAGAGTTCTCCATATGCTATGACATATTATAATCTACTCATGCTTTAAGTGCTGTTACCAAGATGAGGTACACTTTTGCTCAGAAAAGTTAGCTCTCGTTTGAATTAGAAAAGGTGGTATATTAAATCATAGCCTCCACTTTACCAGGCATCACCTTCAGGTTTTATCTCAGAGAGGTGAAGGAGAAAAGGCATTCATTTGCTTGTCCTTCCAACAGCCTTCCGAAAGAAAGAGAAGGAAAAAATAGAAGGTGGTCCGAGTTTAAATAAAAGGAAATGACCTCAGAGTGCCCTGCAAAGAAAACGGGTGACAAAGATAGGTGTGGGGACGCAGCAGGTAAGTGCTACTTACCGTCACAGAGGTCACTCAATGCCTAACTCCTTGTCTTGGCTACTTTTCTCTCGTTGCTGAGACAAAATACCCAACGCCCAAAATGAAGGAAGGAAAGGTTTATTTAGCTTACAGTTGTGGAGGTTTCAGTCCATACTTGGCTGGTTCTGAGGCAGAGCGGCACATGACAGAGGGCAAACTGTTCAGGGCAGCAAAGCACAGCAAAAACAACCAGCAAAAGGGAGGAATGGTGGCAAGCAGCCCCTTTCCCTCCCTTACATTGTAAACAGGCTTCCCCCACCCAGGGGGCGTGTAGCTCTCACATAATCTCCGTGCCCTCCTCTTCCACAGGCTCAGGATATGTACAAGGTAAGAACCCTGTCTTCCTGCTGAGTCACTCAGCCAAACCTCTAGACTCCCCAAGCTGACACAATGTATAACACTCCTGCCTGCATCCTCTTTGAAATGAAGGGGAATGTTCTGAAAATTACATAAAAATGGTATGTGGTATTTGTTAAGTCTTCATGGAAAATTCAAAATATTTTCCATCTTCATAAATAGGTATCTGAATATTAACTACTTCATTAAATACAATTTAATAAAATGACATATCTAGGATTTGCTTTAAAGTGCGCTAGTAAAAAAAAATAATTACAAAAGTTGGGGAAATATGCTGAACCAGAAGGACAGAATACTGCTGTCTGATGCAGCTGAGTGCTAGGTACTTGGGAGGTCATCGTACTCTTCCTTCTGCTTGTATACACCACACAGTTAAAGCTCACCCTCCTCCCCAACAAAAAAGCTTCTAAATATTTCATGATAAGTTTTTGAATGTATCGGTATGGGTGTTTTTAACAAAAACATTGCTGTATGGTTATCTCTAAGGTGGGACCTGGCATGAGAGATGTACTATTTATTTATACTCTGAAACTGCTTGCATATTATTATAGACCACGTTATTTTATCTATTCTCTCTTTAAAATTATGTGTGTATATATATGTATATAGGCATATATACATACACAGATATAGATATATAGATATATATAAATACTTTCCACATAGACATATCCAGCTGCCTTTTGGGACCATAGGACTCCTCCGGATATCAAAATCTGTAGATACTCCAGTCCCTTGTATACAGAAGTGTAATATTTGCATAGAACCTATATGGCTTTAATCATCTCCAGATCATTTATAATACCTAATACAATGTAAACGCTATGTAAATAGTTGTTATGCTATATTGTTTAGGAATTATAACAAGAAATATCTGTACATGTTCAATATAAATGTAATTTTTATAAAGATTTTCAACCCTCAATTGGTTGAATCCACAGACACCAAACCACAGGTAAGAAGGGCTAACTATACACACACACACACACACACACACACATACATTTTGGTACAGGTAGAGCACTTTCTTCCTGAGGATATGGGTTCTGTGTTCAGCTTATCGATTGTGTGTTGTGGAACAAAACTCTTCTGAGCCTTATGTAAGGATAATGTTTAAATGAGATAATATATTATAAAATATTAAGCACAGTACCTGGCACAATATAGGTCCTCATTTAGTGTTGATGTGGGAGAAGCTAGGTCTTTTCATAGGCAGAAAAGCTGACCCCTAACATTTGAGGGGCAGGAACATCTGGGCAGAGTCTATGCCCTATTTTTGATCTCCTTAGGGTTAGGGTTAGGGTGCTCACATATGTGTACGTGGGTATCCTAAAGACCTGGTCAAATTCCATCACCCTTCACAGCTGTCCTGAGGTCAAACTGTGTATGAACTCATTCCGCAGTCTACAGGTGGGGAAGAGGCCTACATGGGCCCTAGAAGCAGGATTCTGACTATTTTTCAGAAAATTTGGGGGTCCCAGGAAGCTACAAACTAGACTGGAATGTGTTGAGGTGGGATGGATTAGAAGAGATTATTTTTGGAATTCCTTGGGAACTTTGGAATTCCTTGGGAAGGAATTTTGCTGGAAAAGAGCCAGGATAGTTTCCTTCACAGCAGAGGGCACAGGGTTGGGAGCCACAGGAGCCTGGATCTAGAAGCAGAGCCAACTAAAGGCAAGCAGAAATCACCAGATAACAGCCTTTACCCTCACTTGTTTACTATTCTAGCAGACAACAAGCCATGAAAATATCAAGGACAAACATTCTAGACCAAAGGTCTGTTTGAAACCAAAATTTTCATTATTAATCTTGAAAGATGATGTTTATAAAATACAGGCAATAAAGGAATACTAAAAGGAAAAACTAGTGTGTGGTTAATTGTAATGTAATATTACCAACAATACAAAACAACTTTTATGACCAGTTCTCTCGCATAACAGCATGAGCATGCCACATTGCTTCTCTAATTTTAATCACAGGCCTCATTGCAATATGCAGTATAAAATCCAATCTCTAAATGTACTAGTTTCTTTATATTATTTCCATTTTAGATGATTATATATGTTTTATATGGAAGATAAATTTATGTAAACAATAAATATACATTAAACATATATCCACATTGGAAATGTAAAACATGCAGCAGGTTAAAAAACATTTCAAAAAAGGTTAACCAAAGTAAAGGAAGTCCACAGAAAGAAATGAATAATGTATACAATAAATGTAAATAGTTTTACAAACCATATGTATACTAAACCAGCTACGATTGCCACTTTCTCACTGGATCACCTATTGAATGTTTGGGGATCGTGGCAGACCATTTATCAGACAACACAGTGTCACATGAGGTGAAAGACAGACTGAATAACGGAGGTTTTTTCCTACAAAATACACAATACAGTAACGGAACTGATGTCTTTTAGGTCAGTGGCAGTGTGACCTACAGTAGGTAGAAAAAGAGAGCTCTAAAGTTGACATTATTTCATTTTAAAGTTGAGGAGTTTCCCATTTGTCACAAAAGCAGTTACAAGGATCTATTTACGCTTGTTAGAGCAAATTAGAATCATTTCAGGGTACAGTGAATTTCTAAATGAAAACCAAAACACCTATAATTCACTGTGTCCTGGAGCCCAAACAAGCCCTTCCTTCTCTTTCTCAACTCAAACTTTTTTGAGAACAAAAACACAATCCAAGCTTTATTAGTGTAGTTTTATTATAGCTACTTCCACTAGATGGCACAAAAGATTCTGTGTTTTAGGAATCAGATCTTTTTTTAAAAAGTCTGAAGGCAAAAATGACTTTTTTAAAACAGACAATATATTTCTCTGGTCATTTGCCTAGTCATTGTGATCAGTTTTTTAGACATGGAACATGAAACTCAGCCATTTATTCATTCACCAAACATTTATTAGACCATATTATATTTCAGACACTGTGCCTTGCATTAGGGGTACAGAAATAAGACATGATCTCATATCATTAAGAATTCCCAATGTGGGAGGAGAACCGTGTAGAGAAGACAGAGGGACAGATACAGACAAGCAAAAAGACAGCTGAAACAGAGTGTTAAGGGCTTGACTGAGGGCATTGTCAAGTACCAGGGTGGTATAAACACTAATGAAAAGTTGGTGGATGGAGAATTCCTGGAGAATATCTTCTTGCCTTGCCGGGCATGGTGGCGCATGCCTATAATCCCAGAACTCACTCAGAACACTGAAGCAGGAGGATCATTGCCAGTTCGAGACAAGCCTGTGCTACAAAGTGAGCTCAAGGCCAGTCTGAACTGCATAGCGAGACCCTGTCTCAAAAAAGACAAAAAAAAAAAAAAAGAGAGAGAGTTGATACCTGAAATAATCTCTAAAGAATAAGCAAAAATTAATTTGGCAGAAAAGAAGGGGCAGGGGTGTCCTGAGCCCAGCAAGATGTTTGTATAAGAAAGTTCTGAGCTCAAGATGCATCTTGGGGCTGGCATGGGGCAGTGCATAAACGAGGTTGCCTGGACTTCCAAAGTAAGGTCATGTCACTTGAAGACATGGAATTTTATCTTGAAGGTGACTCTGACCCCTTCCCCCTCACTAACACTGCTCACCACTCTGACCTCCTAGCCGTTGCTCCCACGCGCGAGGCCTGCTCCTCTCTCAGAAAGTGCAGGCTCCTGGCCTGAATTACTTTTCCCCCTCAAATCGGCTGCGTAGGTCACTCCTTCACCTTCAAGTCTTTACCCCAACATCACTTCTCAACTAGACTTATCCTGATTACTCCATTTAAATTGCAACACCCCCACCTTGCCGTATGGATAATGTTCACTATGCTTCATTTTTCACTCACATTCTCAACAATGTAGTAATAATGTTTACTATATGTTATTATATAATAAATGTTTACCTAATAAATGATTATATAACAAATATAACTATCATGTAGCTATAATGTTAATTGTATATTGGTGTATATTGACTGTTTCCCTTATGAAAAGATAAGCTCCATGAGAAGAGGGCTTTTTGCTTATCCTAACAATGACACATCTTTGGTTCCTGTCATAGAACCAAAGTCCCTACCTTCCTGGAACATGCTACTGTAGTGAGGAACAAGCCATAAAGACCTTGAGGGAAACATTCTGGGTGCTCAAAGGATATTTGACAAGTAAATAAAGGTAATAAAGAGCTACTGAGGGGCATGTCAGACTGAAATTTTACAAAGATCACTAACAGGATTATAAAGAATGGCTTAGATATAGGGACACCAGCTAGAATCCAGACAAAATACGAAAACTTGCACCACAACAGGGTGTAGAAATGGAAAGGAGGGCATGGATTCAGAGATACAGTGAAGGTCAAATGAGCTCTGGTGTAACAGGACACCAGTGCTTTACATACGTCGCTTCCAAACCCCACACCAACATGGAAGATAAAGAGATTAAAAGAAAAACAGTGTTTAAAGACCCTGGAAAAAAATTTTGTAAAACCCCTGGAAAATAGCAACAGTTTAAAGTCTAGTAGAGGGTTGGAGATACAGCTCAATAGCACAGCATCTGTCTAGCGTGTGTGAGGTCTTAGGTTGGATACCCAGGACTGAAACAACAAAATCACAAAGTCAAGCAGAAATAGTACACAGTGGAGCCAAAGAGGAGTGGTCTGAGAGAAAGAAAGGGGAAGGAAAATCAGGACTAGTGTATGGCAATCAAGGAAGGAGAAAGTTTCAAGAAGAAAGTTGTGTCAAAAGCTGTAGCAAGTTCTGTTAGGTGAGAATTAAAAGCATTCATTGAAATTAGCAAATAGTGACTTTGGCAAAAGCAATTTCAGAGGAATGGTGACAGCAAATGACAGACTGTACCATGTTAAGGAGTAAAATTCAAAGAAAAGAACTAGAAGAAAAAAGAATTAGAGAAACAAGTATAGGCTATTCTTTTCATGAGCTGACTATGAAGAGGAGGAAGGAAGCTGGGAACTAGAGATGGGCGGAGGGTCAAAGCACAGACTTCAGCATGGCCATGTCCCACCAGCCCTTGGCTGTGTCCCTTCCCTGTAAGTATTTGCTATCTGGGGTCCCCAGATAGACAAGCACTGTGTGAGCAAGGAGCAAGACACTGAACTAACTCTGAGAAAGGAGCATCCTTAACAAATCGTCTTTCATTCTTTGATATCAATCCATATTATGTACAGTCTGCAGTATCCCCCAAACTCCTGGTTGCCAGTGATCCTGACAGTTCTGTCATTGCTGAGAATACCATTTTCTGCCTCATCAATATCAAGTCCTTATCAAACGCTGTTATGGTTTGTGTCTGGATGTCCCGCAAAGCCTCATGCAGCCATGGGGCGGGCTTCTAGAGTTTGTGGTTGATTCGTGGTCCAATGCTGGGACTATAGCTATGAGTACTACACCCGCCCTGGGACAGATAGTTTGCATACAGTGTAGCGGAGGGTAAGAGGCTGCTTGCCTCTGCTCCTCCCTTTTGCTCTTGTTACTTTTGCTATCTTCACCACCATGAACTATTGCCCTCTGCCATGTGCCACTCTGTCTTGGAGCCAGCCAAGTGTGAACTGAAACTTCCACAAACAGTGAGCTAAATAAACATTTTCTTCCTTAATTTTGGGTGTCAGGTATTTTATCTCAACAATGAGAGAAAAGAAACTAAGACAAATAGCAACTGTGAAAGCACTAGAGAGGCAGAGAATACATACATCTATCTATCTATATATATATACATGAACTATATATGTAAATGTCTATACATAATATATAATATATATGCATTTGTGATACATGTAAATATATACATATGGACATATACACACACAACAGTACTACAAGGTAGCACGAACTGTGAAATAAATAATATGGGCAAAACAGCTATTCCAGCTCAAAGCTGGAGCCCTGAAATAAGGTAGGGAAATTTCAAGAAGATAGTGTAAAGCGGCCCTGGCATATAAGCGTACAGTAAAATAACAAAGAATGTTGTAGACAAATTGTCAAAGACCAAATGTTTTTGGCAATGTTTCAGGAATACCTAGAAGGTGGCTTCATGGCTTCATGAATCTATAAAAGAATCCAGATATTATTGTGCAGAGATGAGGAACTACTGAAGACTTTAGAAGAAAGACTGAGGTACTGTGTTTTAGCATGTTTTAATAATTAACTTGGGAAGTTGAATTACGGCAATTTAAAAACAGAAGTCAAGGACACTCTATTGTGATACATGAGGTGAGGGTGGTAAAGACCTGTATCATCTTAAAAATATGCAGCAAGATGTTGGCATGAGAATGGGAAGAAACTGGTATATTCTAAGATCTGGAAAAAGAGAAATGAGTCCAGGGGTACTATAAGGTTTCAACCCGGAGAGAATGGACAGTGATGATACTCTGGAGACAACAGAACAGGAAAAGTCAGAGAGCATAGTTTCATAAGCAAAGAAGTTTATTAAAGTTTAATATATGTTGGCAGTTCAGACGATGGTGATAGGTTTGGGAGCAGATTTATCATAGAGGTTTATAAAACAAAACTGGGGCTGCATAAAAGGAAATGCGAGGGCAGGGAGAGGAGGATAAAATGGAGAAAGGGAACTAATGAAGGTGAATGTGCAAGAGATTACAAGGCCAGGACAGCAGAGTACTACAGAAGCAAGATGGAAGCAAGTTTTAAGGATGATAGTACATAGTAATGGTAAACACTACAGAAATTGTATATTGAGACTATTCCAGCAACATGGTCACCTGTAACTTACAAGAGAAAAATTTCAGCAGGACCAGGGGGAGCAACAAATGGGTGATGATAATGAGAAGATGTTGATAAAAGCAGACAGTGAAATTCCTCTTGAGAAATGCAGTGGTCAGAGCTGCAAAAGGTTTTCTGGTTTTTGTTTTGTTTGGGTTTGTGGGGTTTTTTGCCTTTTTGAGACAGGGTTTCACTATGCAGTTAGGCTGGCCTTGAGCTCACTTTGTAGCCCACTTTGTAGACCTTGAACTCACAGCAATCCTCCTGACTCAGCCTCCCCAGTGCTGGTATTACTAGCATGCGCCACCACACCGGGCCTAGAGCTGCAAAAGCTAATTAAATTGAAGTGAAGCTGGGTTAAGGGAGGATCTGTTTCCCCCTTTAGGATTTGATGATAATTCGTGGCAGAAAGAACACATTAATAAATAACAGGTTGAAAACATAGGTGAAGCAAGGTTTTATGGAACAGAGGGGGTTGGGATAAAGAACAAAGATCTTGAAGGGCTAACTTTAGAAGTCAGTCAGAAGAGCTATGAGAGAAATGTGAAGAATCAGATTTTTTTAGGTCAAAAGAATTCCCCTGTTAGCCCCATCTTCTCACTCGATGAGGCAGAGGGGAGTTGTGTGAGAGATTTAATGCTTAAGAATTCAAGACAGAAAAAGTCACAGGAGTAGTCTTAGACATGATATCACATGACTGTGTTTAAGTCCAGATACATGACCTTGAGCTGGCCACCAAACCTCTTTGAGGCTCATAAAAGTTGTTAGAAGATTAAATGAGATAATGCATGCATTAATTATAAAGCACTTCTTAAACAAAATAAGTCTGACACACTTGCCTTAGGTAATGTAATACAGCATGAATAAGAGATGAAGTGAAGCACAGCTATGAAGCAGGGAAGTTAGAGGTGAAGCTCAGAGCAAGCATATACACCAAACCCCAGTTCATATAGCTTTTGGTGAGTTATTCCAGCACAGAGGAGTAGAGAAAGCAGATTCACAGCCAGGGTAAACCTGCAGGACAAGATGCTGAAAACATCTGGTAAAGACTATTTTAAGACCTTTGTAAGCATACTTAACATTTAGAAATTACATGTAATTTATTTTTATATAAAAGTGGCTTTCACTCATTGATATGCCATATTTTACTTATGCTGCAACTAGAACTAGATTTAGTTCCTCACAAAGAAGGCCGATCAGACCGTATCTTACTTCTTTGCAGGCTGAGGCTAAGCACAGAGCACACATGCTAGGCGATTGCTCTACCACTGAGCTGTATCCCCAGCCTAACAGGCAATACTTCGAAATACCCAGACATTTCTCCTGTTTTCTGTTATAGCTACCGTTTGATATTGTAGAGCCCTCCAATTCCAAGTTTTTAAAAGCTTATGCCCAGGCACTGTGCCTATAATGTGAATGCTACAGCATAATGAAGACACCGGAGAAACAGCTGTCTGTGGGTCCAAATCAAGCCGGCAAGCTGACAGACACAGGAGTGAAACAGTCTGACAGGCTTGAGCGACTGGAAATAAGAACTGATGAAGGGTAGGGAGGCAGCGTGTTACCGTTTTGGGTATTTTGGAGATGAGGGTCCCAGATACTAGGCGTAGCAAAGCCTCATATAACTGAATCAGAAACTAAATAAGGACAGGACAGCACAAGAAGACAAGGAAAGGATAACGCTAAGGGGTCCAGGTAGGTCCCTCTTCCTAGTTAGTCATTGAACGCAAAGGCTTGACTCAGCAACAGCCTCCACTCACCCATTGTGACCGGTCAGGAGCCCGCTTCACTGACAGGTAAAACTGAGGCCAGGGCAGGGGTTAGCTTAGTGTTACAGCGTTTGCTTACCCTCCAAGGGGCCCGGAGTTCGATCCCCCGGACCCAAACGAACACCCTAACCAGTGGCCAAACTTGCTCTATTAATTTCCGTTAGTGATAACTGTACAGTTCCAGGTGACTAATATTTAACTCCTTTGGTCATGTGCACTCTCGTCCGAACGTATGAAACAGAGACTTCTCGCGCGCCAACACTCAAGAGTCCAGTTCCCAATTCCAGAGCCCGGGCTACTTCATGGTCCCCAGAACCAGACCTCAAGTGCCCTTATCCTCGGGAAATGTCATAAGGTAGCGAGCCACGGGAAACGGACACATTAGACCTAAGGGATTCCGGGACTAAAATAAGCGCCAGAGGGCAAGAGGGGTATCCTCTCCTTCTCAGAGCTGCTGGGGAGAAAACTTCCAACTGGCAGAGGTCGCCGCCGCCGGGAAAACAGACTACAATTCCCAGCAAGCTCCGGGGCTCGGAGCGCAGGAGAAGACTGACAGCGACAAACACCAATGGGAGAGTCCAGTCTGAGACCATTACCGAGGGGGTAATGGAGGCCCTCCCCTCAACACAGCAGCCCGGATTTTGGTCCTAAGGTTTCTCTGGTCGTTGGAGATAAAGGGACAGTCATCGTAAAATGGTAACGCTGGCTATACTGTGCTGCTCATTTTTAATCTTCTTCTTTTCCCCACCCCGCCTCCGAACTTAGTTTGGTCCTTCACCTTCTCCAATAGTGTGAGAGGCTGTGGAATTTCCCAATCTTATTGGATAGTGATGGCGTCACTCCGAAGGGAGCAGCGAAGACCGCCCCTCTCGGACGGTGATTGGACTTTCAGGAGCCGAACCGGACTGGGATTGGTGCGAGGAAGAGCCACAGCTGAGCAGAGGAGTGGGGGGTTGTATCCCCGAAGCGGCCGGCGGGGCTGAGCAGCTCAGTCGCCCGCCGAACGCCCCTCAGAAAGCGAAGGAGCCAGAGGACCTCTTACCTCAACACACAGGGGCGGTCGTGGCGCTTGTCGCGTGTCTGGGGCGAAATCAGTTGGGGAGGGAGAGCCACAGAGGGCGTGAAATGTAGAGGTCAACGAGTTGGGAAGACTAGCTAAGGAGGCGCAGCCAGGAATGAGGGTTTGGGGGACAGAGGAGGGGTGAGCGCGCCTGGTATGGGATGCAGTGGAAAGGAAGGGGCCCTACCACAGATGCTGAGTAGATCTGTGGACGGTTCCTTGGAGGCGTCTTCTTCCCGTTTGCCCTTTCGTTTGCCAACAACAGAGTTCTCATGGCCTCTACTCAAGTTCTGGAAACTTTGTCTTTGGGTGAGGTTAATCAGCAGCTGCGTTGCAGAACTGTCTAGGCCTTTTCTGGCAGAGGGCACAAACGCGGGGGAAATATGTCAGAAAACAAGAAGCCGCTTCTGGGCTTGGTGCACAGACTCCCCGGTGGGTCTGCACCTGGGAACTCTGGCAAGACTCGCTGCCCTCTGTGCATGGGGCTGTTCAGAGCCCCCAGACTCTTGCCTTGTTTGCACACGGTTTGCACCACTTGTCTGGAGAAGATGGAGCCCTTCTCAGTAGGGGACATCCGAGGGGCAGACTCGGATGCAAGCTCTGAAGGGTCAGTATTCCAGGAACACAATTCTGAGAGTCTGCAGCGGCAGATCGGCATCCTGTGTCCGGTATGTGATGCTCAGGTGGACCTGCCCGTGGGTGGAGTGAAGGCTTTAACCATAGACCACCTGGCCTTGAACGATGTGATGCTGGAGAGTCTGCGTGGGGAAGGCCAGGGCCTGGTGTGTGACCTGTGCAGCGACAGGGAAGTCAAGAAGAGGTGTCAGACCTGCAAAGCCAATCTCTGCCACTTTTGCTGCCAGGCTCATAGGTAAAGATGGGGTACCCCACCTGTTGTGGCTTAAGAGTGCAACACTAGACAAATTCTTTGATCAGATCAAAAGGAAAGCTTTCTGAGTTACCATCAAACAAGCAGACAGCATGGTAACAAATACTGTAGAGCAGTGGTTATTCCCATTAGCCTAACATCATACCTGTAGCAGTGATAGCAGTAAAGGTTTGTGTGGTCCTCTTTGTTTCAAAACACATTTACAGTTTCCTTCAGTCATCAGTCATTTCTATGGTGAATAATTGTACTAGGTGCTGAAACAGGAAGAATGTGATAGCAAAGGCCCCTAAGGCCCCAAAGGTCTTGGCCTCGTTTGATCCCTGCAGCGCCTATGGGAAGGCAGGCACTACTCATCCCCATTTATTAATCGAGGAAACTGTATAGCTCAGGATGTTTTGTGAGTTTTCCAAAGTCCCAGTTTGATAAGTGTGTAACCGAACTGAGTCTCAAATCCAGATCTGGCTGTGTCCTGTGTTCTTTCGTGATGTAGCTGCCTTCTCAGTGTGGATGCTGATTGGCTGGGTCTCACCTCAGCCTTTGCCTTAAACCCTAGAGCTCCTCAGTGGTGGCTGAGAGGGCTGGTAAGATATTAATGGGGGTATCAGTTTTGCCTTTTGTTACACTTGGTGACTCTCATCAGGTGGATCACTCTGTTCCTTCTTTACTCTCCCGTTTCCCTCTCTAGAACATTTGAACATAAAGTGAAAGTTTTGAGAGTAGCCTAAAATCGTTTGAAATTTCTGACTTCGATTTGTTTTCTGACCCCACCAAGGGAACAAGTTAATAGTCCTCGTTCTATTTTTAACTTGTAATTATGTGTGATAGTACCTGTGTCTGCCTTGCTGCAGCTAAGCAGCTGACCCTGGTTTTTTTGCAGCTGCACTTGTGATGCCAGAATTAGCATATAAGTGCCAAGTTGATGTGATGCTGATGGGGAACTCTTAGCAGTCACTTCAGTTTCCAGACATTCCCTAAATCTCTAGAAGGCTATAGAAAAGAGGAGTGAACCAGGGGCAGCTAGCTGCTTTGTAATTGCAGTGGCGTCTGGCACAGTTTGTGTCTCTTGGTGCTGACTTTCCACTGTGCCTTTACCTCTAGCTTGCTGTAAGAAGCCAGCTATGGGGTCAGTCTTAACTTGCTAAATTAACTCTTGAGGGAAGTTTCAAGATACGATTTTAGCTCTACATCTTTTAGCAATGGCATGTTCCGAGCCAAAGCCCAGGTGTAGTTCTCATTTTGTTTGCCCTTGTATACGTACTGGCCTCAGAGTACAGACGAATAACTAGACCCACAGAAGATCCTGAAGCTTGAAGTTCGTAGGGATGAAACTCAAATCAAACTTCAGAGCCCATTTTCCTAAAACCTCTCTGCCAAATTGTCCCCCGCCTGGAGTTAGTCCCTAATTTCCTCTTTCTGTTTGTTCCTAGACGGCAGAAGAAAACAACTTACCATACCATGGTGGACCTAAAAGATCTGAAAGGCTACAGTCAGGTTGGAAAGCCCATCCTGTGTTCTTCGCACCCTGCGGAGGAGCTGAGGCTGTTCTGTGAGCTCTGTGACCGTCCGGTGTGCCGGGATTGCGTGGTGGGGGAACACCGGGAGCACCCCTGCGACTTCACCAGCAATGTCATTCATAAGTATGGCGACTCTGTGCGGGAGCTCCTCAGAGGCACCCAGCCCCACGTGGAGGCTCTGGAGGAAGCTCTGGCTCAGATTAAAGAGATGGATAGTGCTCTCCAAATGCGAGTGGAGGCAGTGGCAGCAGATATCCGCACTTTCTCTGAGGGCTATATCAAGGCCATCGAGGAGCATCGGGACAAGCTGCTGAAGCAGTTGGAGGACATACGGGTCCAGAAGGAAAACTCCTTGCAGCTGCAGAAAGCTCAGATGGAACAGTTGCTGGCAGACCTGCAGACTGGTGTAGAGTTCACTGAGCACTTGCTGACCAGTGGCTCAGACTTGGAGATCCTCATCACCAAGCGGGTGGTAGTAGAACGGCTCAGGCAGCTGAACAAAGTCGAGTATAGTGCCCGTCCCGGAGTAAATGATAAAATATGCTTCTCTCCTCAAGAGAAAGCAGGCCAGTGCCATGGCTATGAAGTCTATGGAACCATTAATACCAAAGAGGTTGATCCAGCCAAATGTGTCCTTCAAGGAGAAGGTAGGAAGGCATTTCCCAATGGGACTGAGAGGGCAGTGCACAGGAATGTGATACTGAAAGAACTGTGGCTGGTTCCACTGTATGGGCTCCCTTACTGGCTGATCAAGAGAGAGTACCCCCCACACACTCCTTGCCCTTTTATTTCTGATTTGTTCTAGTCAGAGTACAGTTAATATTTAATACAGAGGTGAGACTGAACCCTTTTCTGCTGTAAAAAGTAGTAACAACCAAGGAATTCAAGGATCAAGGGTCCTTAGTAATGTTTAGGAGTTTTGTTCATTGGGGAAGGAAATGGTTTCTTTTGACCAGTGTTCTTTTCTCTGAGAAAGCATATCTTTTGAACATACATATCATAGAGCAGTCTGGTTGGGAAGACTATTTCAGAGTCATCCTGACTAGCAGTGAATTAGTAGCTCTTTGGAAGTTACGGATCCCTTTGAGAATCTCTGCCCTTGAAATACCCACTAACTATGATAGTTTGAGAAGATTCTTACACACTTCATAAGCCTATCCACAGACCTCTTACTAGTTCATGAACCCTGGGTTAAAAAACTTGATTTCATCTGCATGCTGCCCTAGGGGTTGTAACTACTGGATAGTTCCCCAGCACCTTGGCAGGAGCTACTGAATTGCAGAGGACCTCCCACCATGAAGTAGCCAAGCTGGTCAGCCATTACCTCTGCCTATTCCAGCAGCACCCAGAGTGTGCAGAGGGTTGTTTGGGGCTACTATTCTCTAACAGTTCTACCAGTTTTCTTCTCTGAATACCTACATCAGTCCCAAGAGTTTTCAAAGTTTCCTTAAGGCTGAAGTTAAGGTCCAGGATCCTGTGTGAATCAAAGGCAGTTGCTGGCTGAGAGCTAACCAGGCTCTTGGGGACTTCAGAAGGGCTACACTGGGAGGCAAGAGGGGAAGAGAAAAGAGAGGGAGTGGGATGGTTACAATAAACAGGAATCACAGCGTTTGTTCTGAAAAGAAAAAGTAAGATGGTGTCTGATCTGGGCATGTGGTCATGCAGTTTGTCTTTGAGGTGAGCACTGAGTGTTTGTCTTTTGCAGATCTCCACAGAGCTCGGGAGAAACAGACAGCCTCTTTCACCCTGTTCTGTAAGGATGCTTCAGGAGCGAGCGTGGGCAGGGGAGGAGACAACATCCATGTTGCAGTAGTCCCTGAAGATAAGAAGGACAGGTTTGTGTTAATGCAGTTAGGTATCATGGGTAATAAGCAGTAAGGAAACTGGAAGTAGGTCCTTTGAGTAATTAGAGATGTAACTATGGTCATTATCTTACCTTGGCATAATGCTGTGAAAAAACATGGTATGGCTAATTGGACAAATGTTTTGTTTTTTGCAGTACTGAGGATTGAACCCAGGGCTTTCACAGCGAGCTACATCCCAATCCCTTTTTTACTTTTAATTGTTAAACAGGGTCTCTGTAAATCCTTGAGTTGCCCAGGCTGGATTTAAACTTGCGATCCTCCTGCCTTGACCTCCTAAAGTGCTGGAATTACAGGTGTCTACCACCACACTTGACTTAAATATGTTTTCTTAAGTGAGTTTTATTTCTATATTCAGTTCTTTCTCAGAGATAGAGTCTGCTTTTCAAGTTATCTTTATTCCAAGCTTTGGAGTAGTCTGAAGGATTTCCTATGTTAGACTGATTGGCATCCCTCCTAAAATGTAGCCCACTTTTGCTACTAAATTGTGTCAGGGACATATTTATATTTCTCTGTTGGAGAATGGTGAAGGAATGACAGCAAAAAGATATACCACCAACTTGTTGAAAAATACAATAACATTTTTACAGGATTCATCTGAATATCAAACTAAAGTAGTTTATGCTGCTTACCTTTTGCTATAAAATTAACTTCTGAGGTAAGTGGAAGAAACATCCCATCTGAGAGACATTTAAAAGTACTATTGAATGGAATGGTGTGCTTACATCCTGAAATGGTAGGCAGCTGCAGTGGGCTTCTAAGAGGAATGGTTTTTGAACACTTATTTCCATTCAGCCCAGTCCAAACAGTGGTCCAGGATAACAAGGATGGAACATACTGTGTTTCCTACACCCCAAAGGAGGCTGGGATTTATACTGTGTGGGTCTGCGTCAAAGAGCAGCACGTGCAGGTAAGACCAATGTATATGCAGCCCGAGGTCCTCCCGCCCCAGCCGCTGCTTTCGTCCTAGGATACACAGACATCTATCTGTTACAGCCCCAGCTGCATGGAGATTGAATGAGATTTTCTTTTCACCATAGGAAGAGCTCAGATTTTCAGTCTTATTTTTAGTAGAGGATACTAGTGATCATTAAGAACTCTCCCTACTTCATCTGCGGGCATTTATACTTGTATTTTGCCATTCTCCCAATCAGGCTGTTAGAATTCTTAATTTAGAGAAGATGCCTTGATCCCAGGGAACAGTCCTACCAGCAGACAAACATGCACATTCAAGAAATGCAGTGTAGCTCAGGAATACCCAGCTTTGCTCACACTAAGTAGACATGGACTTCATAATCGGTGGGGTTAGGGCTGTGCCCCCTCCTCTCAACTGTCTGCCTAACCGTCCACCCGTGTAATTCTCATGTCTGTTTTACATGTAGGCTTGTCTGTTACCATGGTTACTATACTACCTCCAAAGATATGTGTAACACTTTCTGGTTTATGAAGCTTTAAAAGCTGGGTAGTATATGTCTGGCAGAGTCTTCGTGCTGGAATCAGTTGACACTAAGATAATCAGGTTTCTTTTAGCCAGATGTCAACCGTGATGGTAGTAACAGAATGCCATGGAGCATCATGGTATGTTAGGCTTGTGATCTCAGCACTAGGAAGACTTACTCAGTGTCTCTTCATTGCCTGCCTAATCATAGTATATCAGGAACAAGTTAGGTATTTTTGTATACCTTAGTTCAGTTTTCTTTTTGTTTTTTGTTTGAGACAGGGTCTTCCTTCATAGTTCAGGCTGGCCTCGAACGCATGTGTAGCCCAGGCTGGCCTCAAACTTGTGGCAATCCTCCTGCCTCAGCCTCCTGAGTTCAGGGATTGTGAATTATAGATGTGCATCATCACAACCAACTAGTTCAGTGTTCTTCAAAACACTCAAGCACAGGGACATTTTCCAGTTAAATGGAGACTACCATACCTAGTAGCTCTGTAGCAGTTAGAATTTGAAACTCTTCCTTGGAACTCCTTTGTTTCTTCGTTGGAACTTCCTTTGTTTCTTAAATGAATTATGTGGCAGTCAGCTTTTCATTACTGCGATAAAACACCTAGGATGTGAAGGAGGGAAGAAGGGTTTATTCTGGCTATTGGTTTCAAAGCTTTCAGGCTACAGTTACTCTTTATAAGGAGAGGAATTTCATACAGGGCAAGGTGCCCAGGGTACCAAGCTCTCCACTTTCTGCTTTTCAGATGATGTGGCTCTTACATGGGAATAGCCAAATTGCAACATTCATGAAATATTTTTTGTGTAAGGTAGGATAGAAATTAGAACAATGAGCATTATCCTTGAAGAAAAGGGTTCAGGTAGGAGAGTTACTAATCTGAGAATGGTTAACCACACACACCTAATGTTTCCTCTCTCTATCTTTGCAGTCTCGGGAGAAGCAGGTGGGTTTCAGATACATCAGGATGCAGGGGCAGGAGAAACAGGCCAGCTCAGTAAATGAGAAAAGGCGGACTCTGGCCAAGAAATTGGAGCCTTGTGGTTGTGACAGTCTACTAATTCCCTCTGAGATTCTTCAAGTATTGACACTGAGAGTCCTAAAGTCCAAAGTCAGTCACACCAAAGTAGAAATTGAGATAGCTAATGTATCAGATGATCTACACACTTTCATTTCATGCAAGCCAGGAGGGAGGCAGAATCCATTAAGAAAAAAGCTTGAGAAAAAGCTTAAGTCAGAGGTGGTATGGCCTTTCTGTCTTTCTGACCTCTTGCCAGAACAAGGCCCAGCTAATTCAGTTGTCACTGAAAATGGAGCTGACTGCATGGGACATGCTTAGTGTCCAGGGCGCTCAGTTGCATTGTGGTGAAAAGCACGGCAGAAGGGCTGCACAGCCTCCTTGGTTCCAATTTCTCTGCAATGTTGTCTGCTCCCACCCAGATGAGAGTTCTCTCCTGCTGCCCTTGTCCCTGCAAAGGCAGGCCCTATGGCTTAGACTGTGTAGCATGTAGCAATTCTCAGCATACCCGGTCAACTCAAAGGTAGTGTTTTGTGCTTATAAAGGGCTCCCCATTCACCGTGACCGTGAGGAGAAAGCACCGCCCACACCCGGGAGTATTTCACTGCTGCACTTTCTGCTCCAGTGGAGGCCAGAAAAATGTGCGCTGTGCCTGTGGAGGCACCATGCCAGGTAAGGAGGAACATCACTACCCTGGGGCCTACCTGCCAGCAGCAGGAGTCAAGCGACAGACCTCTGCACTGCCACACAGCTACTAGGTTAAGCTGTCTGGACCGGAGCTTTGTTCTAGGAAGTGTCTCTGTCTGTGTACAGAGACGTGATAAATAAAGCAAGCCACTTTATTCTGAATTGAAATGGCAAGCTTAAAAGCTCTGAGGTCTTTTAGTTTTAATACCGTTAACCAATCCTGTGAGCACTGTGCTTCTCCGTGGGCCTCTCAGTTCTGTTGGGTACACTTTCAGCAGGCTGAGCAGTGTGAAAAATGTACACCCATTGTGTCTCTTTAAAAACTTTAAAGAAACTCCAAATGAGGCAGGAATGATTCAACTGATTGAACCAGGTCTGGCTCTTTAGGGGGCAGGTAGAAGCTCAGACTAGGGATCCAATTATTTTTTAAAAGATTATTCCATCTTATCCTTACCCAAACGGTCGGCTGCAACATAGGCTTTTGTACCTTTCAAATAATCACTTCAGGATCTGCCTTGTTTTCATTTAATCTACCCTTTTTCATTTCAATCATTTTACACTTAAAATCCAAACCAGTTCATTTTACAGTGAAAGTCCAGACTAGTTCATCTCCTTCAGTTAGCACATTCAAGCTGGGAACTTTGGGTAAGCCTAATTGATTCTCTGTGATCAGTCTTGAGAGTCCTCCAGACTATTATGAAGTCAGCTTGTTCCTCTCGTGTTTTACTTGGATATTTTCATTCCCGTGAGTCCAGATGTTGAGAGGAGGCTTAATTTCCATGGAACTAGCTAGAATCGACTTCTTGGATTGTTTTTCTCTCTTTGTACTATGCAGGTGGGTACCTAGGCTGTGGCCATGGGCACAAGGGCCACCCAGGTCGCCCCCACTGGTCTTGCTGTGGGAAGTTTACTGAGAAGTCTGAATGCACATGCACAGGCGGGCAGACTGCACCGAGGAGTCTCCTAAGAACGGTAGCACTGTGATGGTCTCCTGAGTATGAGGTCAACCTGGTAAAGCTGCAGATTTCCAGAGGACCCTGGAGCGTCATTCATTCTGAAGAGACTGTCATTTGTTCTGAAGAGACTGGTAGAATTAAAAACAAAGCTCCTTGTCTTTAGAGTTCAGTTGCCTTTTTATGAGTTACTCACTGGTTGTACTTGGGGGTGGTTGAGCACACGTTTTTCCTACAGGTGGGTTGGCAGTGTTCTTCCTATACCTCAGGAGGCCGTCTCTGTTTTGTACAGGTATGGAAGTGTCTATGCCATTGGAAATTAGAGGTCATTTATTTCCTTACTTTCTGATGTATTTTAACCTTTTAAATTTATTCCTGCCAGGCATGGTGGCGCACACCTGTAATCTCAGCACTCAGGATGCTCAGGCAGGAGGATCGCTATGAGTTCAAGGCCAGCTTGGGCTACGTAAGCAAGTTCAAGGCCAGCCTGCACCACGTAGGAAGACCCTGTCTCAAAAAAATTATCCCTGAGGTACATGTGATTCAGCTATATCCCCCAGACAGTGAAAAGGTCCCTTTGTCCTATGCACTTTTTTGCTAGCACATTTTCAGTGTACTTACTGAGACATGTTTTGTGACCACGTTAATGTGACTCTGATGTTTCAATGGATGGCCCCTCCTCCCCGTATGCACCAGCTCATCCCCTACTCACCTGCGCTGGTCACTGTGTGGTAGAGGGCATCCAAATAGAAAGTTAATGAAGGGGAATGATACTGAACTAGGTCTTACACATCTGTTGCAGTTCTCATGCTGAACGATCTGGATTATTTCACTCTCCTGACTCCTCTTTGACTTTTAGGGAGTAATCTTTGCTTGTGTCTATACATGTAGAAACTTAACTGGCGGCTTGGATACTTACCTGGTACCCTCTTAGCTGCTTGAGAATTCTGGGGAGGATGTAGACAGCACGAGTACTTCAGTCCTGCCAAGATCTTTTCTGTATATATTTTGTGTGTTATTCTGGGACTCTTACTTTCTTAAATAGTAATATTTTTTTATTTTTTTTTATTTTTTTTATTTTAGAAACATAAAAGTAAAAAAGCATATTGACAAACAGACACCAATTATCATAAAAAATAGTACAATCACAACTAATCTATAGACAAGGTGATATGGTCTCAACAGTGGTTATTGCTTTATCCATTGATATCTTCGAATTGTAAATGTATGAACCCATATACAGACATGCAAATTTAGTCAGACAGTTAATCCTCTCAACAACAGAAAAAACACAAA
>PVLD010008845.1:0-80355 GCA_004027595.1 Dinomys branickii | reverse complement strand
TGCATTTCTCGAATGACTAAGGATGTGGAACATTTTCTCATATATTTATTTGCCATTTGTATTTCTTTGTCTGAGAATTGTGTATTCATCTCAGATGCCCATTTCTGGATTGGGTCTTTGAATTTGGACAGGTACATGTTTTTTAATTCTTTGTATGTTCTAGATAGAAGCCCTTTGTCTGAGGGACAGCCAGCTAGGACTTTTTCCCGATTTGTGGGCTTTCTTTTGACTCTGCTGGTGATTTAGGTTTACCCTTCTTTATGGCAGAGCAGCACTCCACTGTGTGTAAGAAGCACATGTTCATTCATCCAATGGCAATAGCTGTTTCTATAGATCGGCTCTTATGAGTGATGCCGCTATAAACACGGGTATCATGCACCAGTATAAAATGATGTTTTTTGACTCATTCAGAAACATACCTAGAAGGGGAATAGCCACTGTTCTTGGTTAGGCAGAACCAATATTGTCAAAATGGCCACAGTGGACCCTCATTTTATGGCCAACCTCGCATACAAATGACTTGAGTTATGACCAGAATTTTAGTTGAACTTACTACCAAAGTCTTGAGTTATAGCCTGAAGGCTGGCCATTTGTGTGGTCTGAAACAAAACCTTGCCATGCCAGAACAAGATATGTAAGGTTATGTAAGTATCACTCGGAGCCTAGATGTGCATTTGTAGGTGTGATGTCAGTGCTTTATATAATTGCTATGATTACTTCTATCAAAATGGCCCCTGAAAAGCTAGAGAAGAAGCTAAGGAAGAAGGAGAAGGCAAAGAAACCAATCACAATTAAAAAGAAGAAGTAAATTATGGAAAAATGTGAGTGTATTTGTGTGACCAATCCTGATAAAACGTACGGCCTGTCCAAACCCTTACAGAGAAAAGGTTTGTATAAGGAAGCCAGTGTGGAGGATCCTGAGCCTTCAGCTGACCCTGTCATTGATGACCTTGTCACTATAGCAGAGTCCATGGCATGCAAGTGAACAGTGGTGATGTGGAGACTGGTAGAGGAATACCCAGAGGAGCTGTCTACAGAGGAACTTCAGCAACACTGGAGGAGCAGCAGAGAGTGGCACCTGAGGAGCTTTCTGAAGAGGAGGGGGAGAGTCAACAACCAGCGCAGCAAAGTTCTTCCAAGATAAAGGACATCCTGAAAACAATGCATAGGGCTACACAAATTTGTAAAGAAGACCCACCGAGACAGAAATAAAGGCAATCACTGCATTCCCTTGCTTAATGACAATGTCACATCATACTGCAGAGCAGGTGTAAAGACAGAAATAGACCACCAGAGGCCAGCTTTTAGTTCTGAAAAGGTTGAGACCTAGTGAGCCAGAAGCAGGTGCTAGTGGGCCACAGACTTTCCCAAGGGGAGAAAAGACACCAGAGAGCCAGATTCATGATGTTCTAATAGCAAGGGACTCTCATTCCAAATAGTAACCACCTTGCATTTCGTTCTCCCTCCCGGTAAGCCAAAGATGTCAACTTGAGTGGTGAGTACAGTATGAAATTGTTGTTTCTGGTAAACTAGGCACATCTTATAACTTTTTGGTGAATACACTAGGAAAATTATTGGTGTTTCTGGTAAATTATGCACATTATACAACTCTTTTCTTATGAATAGGGGTATTTGGGGAGATTCAGAATGCATTATGGGTATTGTCATTATTTCTCATGGGAAAAATAGTGTTGACTTACAACCAACATGAGTTACAACCAGCCCTCGCAAATGAATAGAGTTTGTAAGTCAAGGGTCCACTGTATCTTCAACACTCATAAAAAGATTTAATGCAATCCCATTCAATTTACCAATGGCATTCCTCACAGAACTATGGAACACAATCCTAAAGTTCATATGGAACCAGATGAAAACACTTGGAATAGCAAAACCAATCCTGGGCAAGAAGAACGAAGCAGGAGACATTACAACTCCAACAAGTCATATTACAAAGCTATAGTGATTTTAAAAATACAGCATAATTGTAGCACAAAAAGCATATGTGAGGATCAGTGGAACAGAAAAGAGGATGCAGAAACAACTCTGGGCCTGTTCAGTCATCTGATCTTTGACAAAGGGGCCAAAAAGGTACACTGGAGGAAAGACAGCCTCTTTAAAAAATAGTACCAGGAAAACTAGCTATCCATATGCAGAAGATTGAACTAGACCCATATTGCTCACCATTTACTGAGCTATGACTAAATTGGGCCTAACACCTAAACATTAAAACAGAAACCATCTGGTAGAAGATGTAGTAGATAAAAGTGTTGAAGCCATAGGCAGGGTTTCACTCCGCAGTTCAGGCTGGTGTCGAGCTCACTTTGTAGCTCAGGCTGGTCTCAAACTTGTGAAGATCCTCCTGCCTCAGTCTCCCAAGTGCTTGGATTACAGGCTTGCGCCAGTATGCCTGGCTCTTTCTGTTTGATTTCTAAGGCTCCAGAGTAGTACTCCTTAGCACAACATTCTGTCTTCCAGCTTCTCCATAGGGCAGTGCCACATGCACAGGTTTATGCGCCAAACTTGACCTTTGTGCCCCTGCATGGCTTTACCTACATAGTTCTCATGAGGACAGCCCAGCCCCCAGACACAGGGCAAAATGTTCCTGGCCTGCCAACACTGGAGCTGTAGCCTGCTCTTGAAAGTGTGGAAAGAAGAGTATTGTCCGCAGAGCTGTGTATGAGTGAAAGTACCTATAATCTATGAATCTCATAGGATCAGTCTCTCTTTTCCTTGAAGAATAATGTATATTAACAGCAGAATATTCTCATTACCTGGTCCTGTATAAGCTGAGAAATCTGAAGGCTTTCTTTTATGAGGGCCTGCTTGCCTCTCTCATTGAGCAGAAATAGGCTGTGTTACTGGTGACATAATGCTCTCCACTCCTGGCTTCTCTGCGACAGCCGCGGAGCTCTGTGAGTCATGCCTATGCTCCTTTACCCAATGGCTGTTCAGCCAGATCCGCAATGCCATTGAGCTTCACATCATTCTCATAGTTTGCGATATGGAGAGTATGAGATTTTTCCAAGCCTTCAAATTCTGCTTCCTGTTTTCTTAGCAATTTCTTCATCAATTCATCTTTCTCCTTTTACATTTTACACTATAAGCAGTTAAGAAGGATAAATATATTCTGCTATGAATGTGTGTTAAAAACTTCATCTCTAAGGCAAAAGTGTTGGAAGATGGGACCTTTAGGGAGGTGTTGGCTTCTTGAGGGTTTAACCCTCTTGAATGAATTAATGTCATCATAGAAATGCTTATTAGAGGGAGCTGCATCCTTTTTCTGGTCTCAGCTGCCTTCTACTATGAGAAGACACAGTAGATTTCACCTCCAAAAGAATCATCTTGGATGTACAGTACGGGATGCCTCAATAGACACCGAAGGCCAGCACCTTAAATTTGAACTTCTCAGCATATAGAGCTGTGAGAAATAAACTTTTTATCATAAATGATCTAGTCTCAGGTGTTTTGCTATAGCACCACAAAATAGACTTTAACACATTCTTTCAATACTTTGCAAAGAAATCTTAGCTAAATATCCAGTTTCATCACTTGACAGTTTTACCTTTCACAAAATGCAAAGTGACTACATTCAAGTTCTTTGCTATTTTATATCAGAGGTTATCTTTCTTCCAATCTCCAATATCTCCATAGGAAACTTCACCAGAGTTATTCTTAATGTGGGTATTTCTAGGACGTCCCTCTCAACAATCCTGGCATCTACCCATTACCAAAGTCTAGAGTCTCTTGTGCATGCTGCGACAGTGATACCCTAATCCTTGATATTAAAACTTGTATCAAGTAACTCATGCTGCCATAACAAAGTACCATAGACTAGTCACTCACACCACAGAAAGGTATTTTCTAATAGTTCTGTATGGTAGAAGTCTACAGCATTGTATGGGTTCTGGTGAGGCCTCTTTCCTGACTTCCAGATAGTCACATTTGTGCTCTGTTCTCACATAGCGTTATGAGCTCTGGTATCCTTTCCTCTTCACGTAAGGGTACTCTTTCTAGTGCATCAGAGTCCTACTGTCATGATCTTCTTTGACCATAATCATCTTCTTGGAGGCTCTCTTTCCAGTGTATTTCATAACATTGTAAGGGTTCAGATTATGAAATATTTTGGGGGGGAGATGCTCATTTGGCCCCTAGAAAACAATGTGTTTTTATAAAGTTTAATTGAGTATAAGCTTTAGAAAGAACACTACCAAAATTATTTGTTGTATCAAGAACTTAGACTTGCACTACAAATAGTACAAGTAGTGTCAGTTACATTGACAGAGTGTGAAACTGTGTGCTAAGAATATTGTCAGCAAATAGCATCATTGTGCAAACCCTTAAATATTCCTTTTTAAATTTTTTTGTACTTTTGCTTACTTATTTTACCAAGGTTCTACAGAAGTGAAGTAGAAATGAGATTTTCCCCACTGATCTCTCCCCTCCTTGCTCTCCATGTTTGGAGGTCCTGATGGTGACGTGGGACAGATTCTCATGGCCAGGCCAACCGCGGGTGTTTCCAGTGCTTCTCCCTGGTCTCTGTTTTTCCTGTTGGCTCTAATTTTATTTTTTACAAGTCCATGTTTGCATGGGTTAGTACAGCATGTTCGCATTCCTTGGGTGAAGTTGGTACATGTAGATAACACATTTTAACTGCTTTATTCATCCCCTTTGTTTCTCCTCCCTTTCTCCTCCCTCCTTGGTTCCCTTTCTGTTGGAGAAAAATGTAGACTTGGTGATAGGTGTACTGTCTTTCCTTCTGGAACAACTCGTGGCCAACTCACTTGTAAGTTGTTTGAGTTAAAGATATAGTTCCTCTTCTCCTCCTTGTATCTTTTATGTTTTAAATTAGAGAAGGGGAACTTTATTCTGTCTCATGTTATGTCTCGCTCAGTATCTGCTAATCATGGGTTTGATTGATTAGCACATCACTTCGCTTTGCTTTTTTCCCACAAAATAATTTTTGCAGCCTTTATTTGTTTATGGGATCTATAAAAGTTATGTTTTGATTATTCTATCATACTTCCCTTTGTCCTATTTTTAATTTTTATTAGTATATATTTTCAGTACATAATGATGCTATTCATCATAGATACTTGGCACATCTACATAACACACCTTCATGCTTTCTTTTACTTCCCCTTCTTTAAGTCTTTTGTTTTGTTTTGTTTTCTTCCAAAATGGCCAGATATTTGGTGAGAACGTTAGTCAGTCTGTAGGTGTGCTTTTTATTCTATTTTATATTTAAACTGAATTGTCTAGCTATTTTGGCAAAAACAAACTTCACTGCTTATTTCTTATTTTTATATCATTTTTCTGTCTGTTCTTTGAATTTTCTTTGAACTTTTCGATTAGTTGGTTTCCACTAAGTTGTTCAATGATTCATAGGAAGGCAGTGCATGACCTTTTATGAGGTACTTCACATTTGAGATGTTTAGAAGAAAACTTCTGTTGTAAATTTCATATGGAAGTAATCATGCATCAATCTGTATCTTACTGATAAAGTTGTAGATCTGTTTTTGTTTTCCTGATTCATTCGCTTTTATTTTTATGTAAAAATAAAACATTTTCATAACAAAATAATCAGAATGACAATAGTTATTATGCTGTGTTTTTATCTGCAAAGTAGTTAGTCAGCACAAGACATAATCTAAAATGATTCCTGAAAGAAAAAAGAAACACACAGATAGTAACATGAACTTTCTTTCAACGAACTAAGATAAACTTTTACATTTTTAAAAAAGTATTTATACATATATGCTTTGCAAATTGTTGTAATACAAAACTGTGGACAGAGATCATATTCTCAACCTAGGGCCATCTCCCAAGCCTGGGACAAAATAACATTTGAGATAAATTTATCTTTGGTTTAAAAATGCAAGATTTCACTCATTTCTCTACATTTTTTCCCAAATATTGAGAATTTTCTCCTTTCATAAGCTTTTCATTTTCAAACTAATTTCAAGTTTACAAAGTTATAGATGCATAGAATTACCTCAAAGAGTACCTCCACCCTATACCCAGTTATCTGTATTACTAGCAACCCCCAGTAATATGGCATCTTGTCCTAATTGATGAACCAATATTGATGTGTGGTTAACTAATGCCCATAATTTATTCCAGTATTCTTAGTTTTACTCTAGTATCTTTTTTCTGTTCCAGCATTCTGTGCAGGGCACCACATTACATTTAGTGGTCCAATATTCTTAGGGTTCCTTTGGTGAGAGATTTTTAGACTTTATTTTTAGTGACATTGGAAGGTTGAGCAATATTGTTCAAGTATTTTGTAGAACGTCTCACTGCTGAAATATCACTAGTATTCTTCCCCTAATTAGAGTTCTGTGTTTTAGGGAAGAAGGGTCCAGAGATAAGAAGGGTCCATTCTCATTACAGTGGTACATCAGTACTCATCAGTAATCGGTTCTGGGAGGTGAGATAAGTACCCAAAACAAAGAGCACCAAAGAAATGGCTTTGGCTGGGGAGGGTAGTGAGTTGCCAGGCAAGTTCTAGCTTGTGTGTCCAGTACCAAACAGTGACAACTAGGACAAAATTTTTATATTAAAATATGTTGAATATTAAATTCAACAGTTTCAAAGCAGCGGAGAAGTAATGTAGACTGTGTATCATATCAAGGGTACATTCCATTAACTTGAGGTTTATAGTTGATAATAAGAGTAATCATGGGTGAGGGAGTGTTTTCCAGGTTTCTTTAGGGTGAGATTACTTTCATAATCTTCCTCTCCATATTGTATTTGTTAAGAGAAGGTCACAATGTACAAGTTGCACTTAAAGAATGTGGGCTGTGTTTGCCCTCATTCGGACCGTAGATACGCATAAAGGATCTGGAGAGCGTCCTCTCTGAATCTGCCTGGGAGACCTCTTCTTACCTTCTATTTATTCATCTAGTCATTTCTTTACATCAGTGTGGACTCATGCATGTTATTCTGTCTTTTGACTCCTAAGCACATACCACTTTATCTATGTCCTTGCGGAGGTTTTCCTGGCCGGGCCCCTGGGAGCTCCTTTACTTGGCTCCTGTACCTTTGACATACAACCCTTCACTGTGAGCTTCCCGGTCTTTGTTGTTCTCTTGTTTTCGTTGTTGTTCTGGGGAACTTTTCTGGAGCACTTTCTTATCTTTTAGCTGTGCTCTCAGATCTTCTTCTGTATTTCCTGAGCTCTAAATAAGTCATCTCTCCAGTTTGCTAGTTTTGGAGAATTATAGGTAAAATCAGTGTCCCTTTTGCACCAACCTTCATGTGATGTCTCTCATTTTCAGTTTGATTTAGCTTTAATATTTGTTGACTATTGAGAATTTGTATTTCTCCCATATAACATTGGAAAATACTATTTTCTTTTATTCTTATTTATGATCCAGATCAAATTTAAGTTTTGATACCAGGTGATTTGCTTTATCTAATAGCACCTCTATATTAGACTATTCTTAAAAATCTGTACTTTTACTTTTGATCAAGAGAACATAACTTTCTTCTGCAGTATTCCCAGGTAGAAGGTAAATACCACAAGTCAAAGCAGAATTGATAACTTAACTGCATGTACTAGGATTTAAAGCTAAGATCATTCATGACTAAATTTATTATTCTATGACAGTTGTACTCTGGTTTTATGTTTTAAAACCCTAGGTTGTGGTGGTCTATTTCTGGCATAACCATCTGAGAAACATAGTACAGTTGAGGACAATTGAGTGGACAGGGTTGGTCAATTTCACTGGCACAAACAGTATTCATGATACCTCAAAATTATTGTTCTCAGGGCTGCAGATATAACTCAATGGTAGAGTGCTTACCTGACATATGTAAGGCCCTCAGTTCAATTCCTAGGGCCATAAAAATAAATCAATTAAAAATAAATAAGTTGAATGAATAAAATTGTTGTTATAGAATATAGGAAGTATATAACTGGGAAGAATCTTTAAAATTACCACTTCAAACTAGGTCATCCTAATTTTGAATAAAATTGCTTACTTTTTCTGATTTATTTACCTAAGTGCCAAACTAGAATGAAACTTCAAGTGTCCTGAGATGGAAAAAAGTGTATACACACTTCAGGAAAAAAATAAATAAATGTTTGGATGCTAGTGGCAACCCCTTTGAGCACCTTTTGTAATTGTGGAGGTCAAAGGTAACTTGTATTCATCTCATTCTGGATGTCTCATTACATTTAGTATCAAAATACTTACACAAGTTGTTCTTTTCCAGAAGTGTGCACACATTTTTAGAGGAAAAATATATATGAAACTTTGGCTCACTGAAACATTTGGGTAGCTGAGAGTATGTGTATCTGAATTATATTTGCTTTTTTTACCTGGGCTAAAAAAAAAAAAAAAAAACCTTTGAGGAGAAATATGTCTCTGTTTGGGACCAAATTGACTTCTATAAGGGAGAAAATATAGATTCAGCTAACTAGGCCATTTTTTGATGACTCATCAAGAGTATATCCCTTTGAATAATCCCAAAAAGGACAGCAAAATCCTCCTAAAGAAAGTCATTGAAATGATTGTGTGGCCATCACCCTTTTTAATCATCAGCCAGAACTTGGGTCTTAAAGTTCAAAGTCTCATTTCCTTTTCCTCCATCTAATTGTTGGTACTGGTGACAAGAAAAGACATCACAGACCAGAGTTAGACAGCAGACGTTAAGTTGTTTTTCTGCTCTTTGATTTCCGGAAGCCGTGTTCCGAACGCCTAGATCCTGCTGAGAGCAGTGCTGAGGCACCTGTTGCCACATGCGGGTGGTGGTGGAGACTGGAGAAGGTTCTTCTTTTTGAGCTTTTGAAATCAGCCAGTCTTAAGTCTCCTCTGTCCTGAAAGGAGTGGGGAGGGACAGAAGAATGCATGGACAGTTTCCTTTGAAGGCCAATAGAGAAATTGCATCTTCTGCAGCATCTTCCTGGTGTACTGCTGATCACCATTTCACAAGGAACGTAAAGGGCTAGTCCTTTACCCCTTGCTCCCAGTTTGCCTGATCTGTTTTTTCTCTTGGATTTGGAGTCTATGGAAAAGTAGGCATTGGAAGGAAGTTTAGGACAGCTCAGGGAAGCTATGACCGTGTCTGAATTCACTTCCATCATTTATTATTTATGCACTGATTGTACTGAGTTTGTAAGTATGTAGAGATAACAGGAAGAAAATTGATATTAAACAGTTCTAATTCCCTACTATATTCTGTATAACTTTGTATTTTCTGTATTGTTTATGCCTTTTCTGGTTCATATGTCTCCATTCTTTTGTCTTTAAAATAAAATAAAAAAAGAAATACCTTTGGAAAAAAATAAACAGAAAAGATTTATTTAAATTATTCTTAATTGTTGCTTTTAATTTGCTGAAGATTTGAGAATGATTCTTTACTGGGGAAATGGATGCTTCAAGAGATACTAGTATATATATATTGCTTTTGGTAGAAATAAGGTTTTTAACAGGCATTAAAATCTTTTATTAATATAATTTTAAATCACTGGCATAGGCCCCAGTATTGGAAAGGACCTAATATTCCTGATTTCTTGAAAAGCTATATTTGGACAAATCAAAAGAGCATGAATTATAGAATTTCAGCCTAGCAGGGGATGTTATTTGGTAACCTGTGGACCTGCATAAAATTTTTTTGAGAAGGAACATTTTTCTTTTTATCTCTGAATATAATCTGATTAGCTCTGATCATTTAAATCAACTGAATAACACAGAATGAAAAACAAGTAATCAGTCAGAGGGAGGCATAATGTGAGTTTTACCGAATATCTGACATGCAGGTAAATTCCCTCCAAATAGTGCAATAGTAAATGTGGCTCCCAGAAATACACTATGAAATTTTGCCATGCATCGAACAGAAAGACCCTTCCCAGCTGTCAAGTATCTTTTACCCAATTTGCCAAGCAATGAGTTACCTCGAAGAGTCACTTGAGAACACACTGTTCTCATCTGTCTTTTAAAAGCAAGTTCCACCAGATTTTCCAATTTTTTGAACCAAATACTTTAAAAATTGATGACCGTGTGCTGGAGTTGCAACAGTGAGATCCAGTGGGAAATCCAATGGGGTACAAAGAAGCATCAGAATGAGTTTTCTTCTTTCACTTTTTGTCGCTCTCTCCCCCTTACCCCTTGCTTCCCTCTGTCAGTCCGCTTGCATTTATTTATGAAAAATAGCTCTGCTTATACACCCAGGATAGCTCTGGGTGCTGAAAACACGGAAGTAATTTAGACAAATTACTTCTGTTTATGGAATTGGAATCCTGGTAATTGGTTTTCACATGTGCAATGTCCCAGGACTATGGAGGTTGAGACAGGCTCACTGCACAGAAGCATCTATGACAGGCAACCATCCAACATTTTCTAATGCCCTCTACTCACTCCGAGAAGAGAGGAAGGGGATCTCATTCAAAGCTCTGGTAGCAAGGCAGTGTTCTCATCACCCTTTTGGACCGGACCAGAGGGCTTGTTGTTCACGAACATCTCCATTATCCTGTTCCTGCTTGGAGTTTGAGAAAGAATTGTTCAAATCACATGGGAGATGATTCACTGAAAGCCCCAGCTAACATTAAAAGAGAAAACAGGAGATTTACAATCCGAGGCCAGACTTAATAATACATAACGAATTGCAGCTCTGTTTGGGAATCCCCTCAGGTACTATTCCTAAGGATTCCAAGTATTTAATTGAAATTTCTTTGGGGACAGTAGTAATCATTCACTTAAGCATTATATTTATATTTTTGCATGAAGGAAGGAAGTCAAAGGGCTAATAGACCAAGGGAGTGGAATAGTTGCTTTTCAGCTGCAGGCCGTGATGAGCCGGCGATTCTCGGAGGAGTGCTTATCCTGGCGACAGCTTGCTTAGGTTGGCCTCCAGGGACTGTGGGAGGAGAACTGCGATCTGACTGACAGCTGTTTCTTCCTCGGCTGAGACAGAATACACAATCCCAGTGCAGCCTGTTTAATCAAACTATTTTCAATCTAGAGGATTAAAAGAAAACTTAAGATGGAACATTATTCCTGTATAGATTTGTCCTTAGAAAGGCTATTCTTTCTACTCTGGGGATGAACATGGAGTGTTTTAATCCCAGGGGACCTGTGCCTTCTTGTTTCTTCAAAGCAAAGTTAATGAGTAACTAGTATTCTAGGAATACTTTAGCCACAAAATCTGGTAATGGAGTCAAAAGGAAAGTCGAGGCATCGTAATAATATTGTCTTCTTGGTACCTTCAGATCTCTCACGTTCTTTCACTTCATGATGTGGAAGAAGCAGTTAAATTGCAACTTGCTTATTCCCTATTTATGTGTGAAGTGTTGCTCCTGTTGTTTTCTGGGTGCTGTTGCCTGTAGTTTTCACACATGCGCTGACTGTTTAAACTTTTAACAATTCAATTGAGGTATAATTTAAAAATCATAAAGCCTCTCTGTTACAGTGTACTATTGCATGGAGGATTAGTGAATTTCTGAGGTACCTGCTCAGCACTACCATCTAATATGAATACATTTCCTTCATCCCTAAAATGTACCCGTGCTTATTTCTCCCACTTGTGGCCACAAGTGCCCACCGCCGCAAATCCAGCTGCCCACGCTAACGCTGGATGTTCAGCACCTAGTAGTTCTAGTTTCGTTTTCCCAGATGTGACTTAGGTTCTGCACTTTTCCATACAGTTGATTTTATCATCCTTATTTTATAAATGAGGAAATTGAGATTCAGAGAGGCCAGGAAATTTACCCAAAGTCCCAGAGCTAAGAAGCCTCAGGACTTGAACTTTGTTTAGTCTGATTCCAAAGCCCCTCTGCACTGTGCGGCACAATCCCTCCTAGCTTGAAGCTGAGCCAGTTGTGGATCTTAATAGAAGTTGGAGATTATTCAAAGATCATTCTTGTTATTCTTGTGTGTGTGTGTTTGGTAAACACACACACACAGCATCTCTTTCCTCAATTCTTTTATTGCTCTTGTAATACATATGTACATATATACATGTATACTGTAGTCACAACATATACTATATGTATTTACATTTATATATTTATAAATATATAGGTAACATATATATATATATATATATATATATATACGAGAAAGAGATAGAGATCTTGTTTCTTTTTTGTAGGTTATGTTAGGATTTGATGGCCAATATTATTCAGACACTAGCATGATAGATGTGTGTGTGTGTGTATACTTTCATGTTAAAAATGATGCCATTATCTCTTTCTCATTTGTATAAAAGTATCCCATTTGTTTTTCCTGAGGCAGATGGCTTATATGGAAAGATAAGATAGTATTAGAAATTGATCAACTAATTCTTTCTGTCAAAATATTTACTCAGGATACTTTCATTATTTTTTTAATTGCAGTACAAACAAACAGAAACCCAAAAGCTCACATATCACAATGATACTAAATTATGGCAAGTTATATCAATAAAATTTTTATAAAAATCTCCCTGGCCCCCTGTTAACCCTGTCATCAATGGCAGAGCAGGGCCATGAAAACCACTGTTTTCAAAGCCATCCTACTTAGCATTTTACAAAAGTTTTGGGGTCAACCAAGCTGTGGTTGCAGGGCCTTTGGGAAGAGCGATCTCTGGTCAGATCCCCTGTGCTTACTGCAGGCCTTTAACGTACGCCCAGGGACCCTGGAAAGAGAGATGGACACCACTGGAGTAGATTATTTGAGAACACCCTTCCTCACTATCTCCTCACTGAAGGTCTTTATCTTTTCTCTTTCCTGTTTCATTTCTTAACAAAGAACATATTTAAATAATCATTGCAAAGGGCCGAAAGACTGAAGACAAGCAGCTCAATGACCTATTTTATTTGAACTGCAATTTTTCTTTTTGCCAGAGAGTATCTCACTAAGTAGCTAAGTGGCCCAGACTAGGCTTGAATTTAGGCTTCTCCTGCCTCAGCCTCCTGACCTGCTGGAATTTACGGGCACATTTTAAAATTGCACTTTTTTGCCATCATTAAAAGATGAGTAAATGTCACATAAAATCTAGAAAATCCAGCTTTCCTGGAACAGTTGGAAAATGTGGCAACCAAAGGTCCAGTTTCTTTAATGGCAGAGATCCGTGCCACTGTGTAACGGCCACACCCTTCGAACTTGTGGTCTCTTCCATTCTGACGCAGACTCCACTGCTCCCTCGTGCTTTGTGCTGCGGTTCTCTGCTCCTTTATGTTAACCTCAGAGCCTGTGTACATCATGGGAATTTGCATAATGTGACTTAATGAAAAATTGGCTGATGAAATTTTTATCTTTTTCAGGCAAGCAGATAATTTTTAAAACATATCTTTACTTTCCATTGTTCTTCAACCTGTTTTTTCCCAGAAAGTTCTGTTGTAACTTCCTTTTGGGGAGAATTTATTTATATGATGAGTTTTCCACAATAATTATCCTCCTATTGCCTATGTCACTCCCTATAGCCCTTTAGCTGTCAGGATTTTAGGCTCCTGCTCAGAATTAGTTTCTGTGGCAGTGTTTCTCTTACCAGACAAAGGATCTACACAGTAACAATACACATGAGATGAGAGACGATGGTACTATTTATTTTTTTTATTCAGGGCAATCATCTTCTTACAGTTGTAGCTAATAATGTCTTTGTGAGGATGTGTAGCCAAACTTTGACATATGTCATGGTTGTCAAAGTCAGCATTAACGCAAAATAATAAGTTATTTAATATAGGATTCAACTTTATTATTTTTTCAAGTAAGCTGTCTATCACCAAGTTCTGAAGTAGATTTCTTTAAAGTCTCCCTGTCTCCTGAGGAAAAGGGGAAGAGGCAGTGTGTCCCTGGACAGGATCTATGACTCATTATGTCAATCAAACCCCACTTCAGAAGGGAATAAAGAGATTTGTATCTCAAAGCTGCACATAACGACTCCTCGGCTTTTCATTTCATATTTATGAGCGGTTTACTTTGAAGTGTTTATCAGCCAATGCGCAGAAACATGAGGGAGGCTTGCCTGAAACCACGCTCATGCGTCTAATCTGTGAAATGCTTGCTGAGCAGGCTGGCTCATCAGCACATGCCATGCAAAAATAAATACACAAATAAACTTTTTATTATATAAGGTCTGAGAGCCATGTCTTTATATGAACTATAAAAAAGGGATAAATAGTGCTGAACATTTTGAAATCAGTGTAACACGGGAAACTTGGCTTTGTGGTATGTGGAGGAGCTGGGTAGATAATTTCTTGGTTGAAATATAACCTGATAGTATGTGGAAAAATGAATACACATATGCCTATATGTTTTATATATTTCAGGGCTTTGAGTTCCTTAATGACCACATGATGGCCATGAATGAGATAAGGTGGTTTTTTTTTTCTTTTAATATATTTGAAAGTAAAATAGTTCTATGGTTAGCAGATGATGGTGCTCAGATGCTGAACCACAGAAAGAAGCCAGCTTTGATTTGTATCTGTATTAGGTTTCTGTATCTATTAAAAATACAGAGAAAAAAAGCATTGAGAAAATGAAGAAAAATGCAGAGAATAAAACAAATGATACATTTTTGATGAATAGAATTGAGACATTTGCTGTTTTTAATATATTTGGTTTATTTAATATAATTAATAAATTCAGCAAGTATTTATTGGGGACACACTGTTCTACATCCTGGATTTACAGAGATTAAGATCAGCCAGAATTTGTAAGGAGGAGCTGATGCCAGATGGAGAGCAGCTCACAAACTAGCCAAGTCTCTGCCCAGGTTGCTTTGTACCAGCTACTTACTGAGACCAAGGAACGTTTGATTTCCTACTTCTTTACATTCTTCACTTCGTATGTTGCTGTGCTCACTACTAAATTATTTATAGCAAGAAAACTGCTTAAGTAAATAAGCCTAGGGCTGGGGATATAGCCCAATGGTAGAGGACTTGCCTGGCATGTAAGAGGCTCTGGGGTTCCATCCCCGCCCTAAGAAAGATAGGATGGAAAGAAGGAAAGAAGGAAGGAAGAGGGAAAGGAAAAGGAGGGAAGTAAAAATGGAGAAAAAAAGGAAGAAAAGAAGGAATTTGATTCTTTACAAATTAATTTTGTTGATTTAAACAGTTGAAAGAAAATAAAGTGAAGGAATTCATGAGCCATTTTGTACAAGAGCATCATTCATGTTTTGCTTTTTCTATGAACTCCTTAAGGAGCCTGTCCTGCCATTCCTTCCCGACCCGCCCATCTTCCAGTACCTTAACTGGCTCAAGCATCTCTCTACCTTGTCTGCCCATAATCGCAGAAGTTTAATGCTAGAAATCCTTAGGTACAACCAAAAAGCATGGCTTTTGAGAGGGTGTACACGCTTTGAAGTTCAAAACAAAAATGAAGATAAATGTTTGAATCACAGTTTTTCTACCTCTTCTTCATATGGCCTTAGGAATGTTACCTCTTTCTTTTGAACTTCATACTTTTCTCTCAGCTTTGTTCTCAGGATTATATGAGATTTTTGCATGTAATGTATTTATAGCCCATTATTTATTTACATGTAGCACATAATCACCAAATAGTAAACCATTGCTGCTGGGTGAATGAATTAACTAATGATACCAACTTTCTTATCCTATTCTTTTATTTTCATAAGGACCTGGAGACTCAGGCTTAAGCAGCTTCTCCAAGGTTACATGAGCATCATCTAGAATCAGGTTTCTAAAGGACAAAGAAATAATTACTCCTACACAATACCCCCCACACACACACTTCTGCCTATGGAAGTAGAATAGAAAATAACTTATCAGGAACAAGATATGGTATCATAGTTCTCTATTAATATCTTTATCTTCCTTATTAGACTCCAAGCTCTCCCAAAGCAGAAACATAGCTGTTCTGACTCTGTATCCCTAGCTGATTCTTAGCACACCTTTTTGTCTATTTGGGGGACTGAATTGAACTAATCAGTTAGAAACATGAGCAGTAGGTGCCCTTGGGGCTGTGTGTGCAGTATAATGGCTATTCTTGGAGGGACTTAAGAACAAAGATGCCTAACACCCACCAGATATGCAGAAAGTCAACCAAAGCCTTTGTGGGGTGTGTTCCTGATAATGCTGATGGATAGGTTTTCTGAAAGGACTATTTTGATTTCCTTATCCGAACAGAGATTGAGCACACTGCACACAAGAGAAAGTGATTTGGAGCCAATTCTAAGGGAGAGGAAATTGAAACAAGAAATAAGTGTTTGAAATAATAATCTGCTGTTGATCCCTAACCAACCTGAAATGAGAGCACAGGAATTAATGAGGCTCCTAACCCCGTGTGACATGGGAATATCAGACTCGGGCCAGCTACACAGCAATTTCCTCAGTGGTCTGTTCATGTGTTATGGGGAAGCAAACAAAACCACCGTCCCCTTTGAAGGCAAAGCTATTATGATACAGGAAATGTGGCTTCTTAGATGGGGACTCAAACAATGTTTTTCGTAAAGAACCTAGAAAGCCTCAGCAAGAAGAAACATCTCAACAGAGGACAACTGTCACATTGGATTTCACTGCCTGTCATTCCAGAGATGCAGCAGTTTTGCTGGGAGAAGGTGGCATTTTAGGAAAGAAACAGTTTATCAAAAGTGACCCATATATTTTTTTCGAGGCACGGAGATGCAAAAGAGATGCTGTGAATGCTTGGGTCTGTCATAGGTGGGTGCCTTGTGACTTTTGGATAGCTCAGGAAACTCCTGTTTTCTGTGCTTCTCAAGGTAGAAGAACTTCCCTGGAAGCTACTGAGTCCTAAGCCTGCATCCTTTGGGGAAAAAAGCCATTGATAAATGTCTTCTCTGAATACCAAGTAGTAGGAGATGGTAGAGTCATTGGATTCAGAGAGATATTTTGGGAAAATGTGGAAGAGCCAAGGAAGTTGCCGGTAATGACTGAACAGTTGTTCCACTAATTAGAAGAGGCAGGATGATATTATCACAGGGCCTGCCTTGCCAGAGCACTTGACAACAGAGGCCAGGCACTGTTCCTGAGCCTCGGAAAAGCCAAGTAGCCACAGGATTTGATTTTTGTCAATAGAGAAATGTTATTTTTACATTCCAGGGTGATAACAATATTAGAACACAATCCAGATTTTTTTTTCAAAACATGTTTTTTTAGGAAATAGGTGTTTTGATTCCTGGTGATTTGGGCTTCCATGTACATAAGGGTTCCACGGGAGACAGGGACTCTGTTGTCACCCGTGTGGGTCCTGGGCATTTTGCCCTTTGTCAGACCCTCCTCCACATGAGTATTTCATATCGGGGCTGGGAAAGTAGCTTGGTGGGAGAACCCAGCACGTGGATTTCCTCTCCAGCACTAAAAAAAAGAAATACTTACGACTGCATTCTTATGAAAAAAAACTATTCTTATCTATGAAAGATTCCCAAGCACTTTTTTCTGATTTTAAAATTCCAAGCTTTTAATGTACATGGCGCTCAGCATGCCCAGTGGATTAGTAGAAGGAAAACCTGTTTGAAGCTGATGGGTTGTCATCACTGTTACAGGCCCGCAAGGATCTAAAAGCGGCAATTCCAGTGTCCTAAGACACTGACCTTTTACCCTAAAGATAATACTTTTGCCTATTGAAAAGTGGAAATCTGTTGCATAGTGTTAACTAATTACTATAGTTAGAACTTATGCTAAAGGAATACTATGGTCCCAGTATTACACAAGGCGCTAAATGCTTTAATTTTCTTCCTAACATGGGAACCATTCTTTATAAGGACAATGTTTCCACACTGCATTTAGTATCTCATTTTTTAAAAAGCTCAGTGTACTCCTCGTAATTTAATTTTTCTATGTGAGTCAAGATAGCCCTAGTAAATGATGAATTCAGTGTTATATATGCTAAAATAAATGTATTCCCAGAACTTTTTGGAATTCATTGAATTTCAGACAGTCCCTAATGGTGCTCTGCAATTGCACTAAACCCGATGGTCTATGCGTTCTCTAACTCTTGTCGGTGTGCACTTTGTTCCCTCTGCTGTCTCCTAAACCTGTAGGACAATGATGGCAAACCTTTTAGTGCTTTTGATGATACAAACAGCCCACTACCCTAGGTTTGCTACCACTGCTCTAGGACCTTGTTCATAGGTTCAAGTCAAAGCAAGCTGCCACATTCCATCTGCCATCTGCACATCCTGGTTTCTGCACTCTACTGCTCTACCTTCCTGCCCTTCATTGTAGATGGGCAACTTCTGTTATCCAGAACCCTTAGCTATGACAGTGCCACTGGCCTCCTCTAAGTTATTACTGGAGTGGTCACTCTGCCTTAAGTGAGCCATTCTTCCATTGTCACCAGCACACAAACACCCTGTTGTCTTCCTTCACATCTCTTCACCTGTTTCTTCCACCATGTTCCCACGTGCTTTATTACGCTTTGCAGCAAAGCTTGGATTTGTCAGTCTAGTTACCTCTGATGTCTCCTGCATTTTCTAAAGGTCACAATCTAGTCAGGCCCTCACCTATATCCCCCCACAGAACTGTTCTTCCTAGGGTCCTCAAGCATCATGGTGCTGCACTCTAATAATTGTCAGTGTTCAGTTCTCATCTTGATGACCCATTAGTAACATTTAAAACACTTAGGAGCTTTCTCCACTTTGATTCCTTCTTTACATACACTCTTTCCTACCGTACCCTGATGGTTTTTCTCCTCCTACACTGGCTACTCTTTTTGTTTTCTCCTCTTTGCTCCAGCATTTTAAATTCAATCTCTGAGTGCTCAGGAGTTACATCTGAGCCTCTCGGTGTGCAGGGCTTGGTCCTTGGAATGCTTTTCTCTCTCCAGTTATTCCAGACCTATGATCTTGTCCAGTTGCCAATCAGAATCCATCTGTCACTGACTGTAAAACCTTTCCCTCATAATACACCTCTTTCTAATATATCTACCTGTACTATATCAGCATCTCTGCTTGTACATAAAACCTGTACTTCAAACTCCACATGTCTAGGAATCCTGATCTTCTGTGCACACATGGACACACGCTGCACCCACATGCACATCAGCTCATCTTGTCACCTTCCCAATCTCATTGGTGGCAGCTCCTCCTTCTAGATTTTGTCCAAAAATGTTGATGCTGCTCCACAATCCTCTTTTCATACCAAATCCTATGTACATTTCTTCAGCAAATCCCGCTTCTGGCCACAACTCAGACAGCTCCATCCAGATGGTGTATAACCATTGTTTACTGATTCATTCTACATGAATTCCTTGTTTCTATTCTTGGTTTTATTCTTCCCTCTCCTTTCCTTAATATTCCAAGACAGTGATCAAAGCAGTCCTTTACAGTGTAGATTGGATGATATCATTCTTCTCCCATAAAACAATGCAATTCTCATTCATTCTTTGATAACTTCTAAGGTTATATCTTTGCCTGAGAATTCTGGTCTCAAAAATTCCCCTTCCTGTTTATAGAATATGCCAGGCATGCTCCGTGTTGGCCCTTCTGCACTGATAGACACTGGAAAGTCTAATGTCCTCAGCTTCTTTAAGACTGGGCTTAAATGTCACTTTCTCAGTGAGTTCTCCTCATCAAATTATTGAAAATATTCACCAACAGTCTTAAACTACTCTACTTATTTTCCTATCACAGAATGTATCACCTTTTTGATCCCACATATCAAACTTTCCATTATATTAACCATTTATTGTCTACTATAGCTAAAACATAATCTCCATAAGGACAGAATCATTGATCAATTTTATTTGTTGACATATCTTAAGCCTTTAGAATGGGCTTAGCACTTAGTACGCAGCAGTAAAGATTGTTCCAATGAAAGAGTGCATGCAGGAATGAGTAGGGCTCTTTTCCTTTGTTCAGCTGGCCCCAGAATCACATTCTTTTAGAGTTTACATTTCATTTACGTGTCTGGCCCCAGGTGGTCAGATGTTTTTCTACTCACTCAATCCCCACCTCACCAATGAGGTTTGATTACGGGAAAGAAGATTTAAACATTTTCACTGGTGTTGCTGTTTCTACTACAACTGTTACTTTGCATTACTTTCTCAAACACTTCATTCAGTTTCTGTTGTGTTCCAGCCATATTATGAAGAGCCCCATGGGCATAGATCCCTTTTAGTTTTACAACCTTATCAGCCCAGATATTATTAAGATACGGTTCTACACTGTAGAAGAGACAACTGAAGCTTGGAGGTTTGGAATTCATTAAGTTGTATGTGATCAAACTGAAGGTGGTAGAGTAAGAATTCAAATTTTTGATTACTGACTTCCAAAGTACACTTAACCACACAAACACATAGTCACTCTCCGAGGGAGAAAAGAGCATGGCCCCCTGGCAGAATATCAGTCACAATGATTTTGTTACATGGACCTTTGCTTCAGAGCATTATTGACTGGAATTTTAAGAACATGCAAATAGACATATTCCTGTGAGTTTAATTCAAGATATGAATGTGGAAATGCTAAGGGATGTGACCTCATAGAAAAAAATATATCACAAATATATGGGATGGGATGAGTGAGTCAAAGATTTTATTTTTTAAATTTTAAATTGATTTAATCAAAAACTTGAAGTGAAAATACAGAGAGGTAAACAATGCTTGTCACTGCCCATTAATGATTGCTAATATTTTTCAAGTTTACTTCATATCTTCCTTCCCAATTTTATCCTTCTCCCTCCATCTCCAGAAATAATTAAGTTAATTAAGAGTTTGAATTGTGTATGTTCCAGTCCAGAATTATCCAGTTATGTACAAGTTTCTAAAATAGCATAGAGATTTATATTATATTTTTGTATTGTTTTTGGTCACTCTAGCATTTGTAATCTGAGATCTTTTCCTTTTAATAAACAAATATGTTGTTTCTAATAATTCTTTGCTCATAAAATGCTATTTTGTGGCAAATGATGAGCCACACTAAAGTTCATGTTTCTTTTGGCCACTTCTCAGGTGACATTTCTTTCAAGAGTATTGAGATAAGCAGTATAAAAATGAAATCACTTAGCACATCTAACTTTGATGACAGTTTTGAGTAGGTAGTGTGAAGACCTTGTTTTGAAGAAAGCCATCAACCGATGCCTCTGCATCTGCCGGAATACTCCTGAAGCTGTTGTCTGTATTACATGTAAATTCACCTGTCATAAGTTGGTGGTGATAGTCATAAGGTGCCTTGGTTTTTAGCTCTAACTACATAAGGAATGACATATTTTAGTGAGAATTAGTCTCTGGCATTGTGGAAACTGATTAATTACAGATTCACCCCCATATCATGGATATAACAGTGCTGAAGGTGTAGTATTTTAGCTCAGATGACAGGATTCTTTTTACTCTGTTTATCTAGCTTCTGCCTTCTATTCCTGAATTTCTTTTTTGACTTTGGCTTAGTGTGACTCAACAACTCTCTGCAAGTCAACAGCTGCCGGATGCTAAATGTAATTAAGGCTTTACATGTACTTCAAACTTACGACATGTGTTTGGAACACAGGAAGCAAGGTAGGAAAGAAAGAGAAGGAAAAGTCTTGACTCAGTTTCACTTACCCTCACTCTGCTTGATGAGTGTGAAGGGACGCTAGGAAGCTATAGCCTTGCTAGTTTCTAGTGCTCCATGGCTGGACGATTCATGTGGTTTTTGAGAAGTATCTCCATCCTAACATAAACAGTAAGAAATTATTTTACAAGAGTATATCATTAATATTTTCCTTGAAAATGTGTTTGGTCACAATAGAGAGTGTGAGGCAAAATTTCTTTTATACGTATCTTCACTTGATGGCAGGTTGGGATCTATTTATCTTTATAGAATAATCTTTCAGTGATGAGAAAGTCAAAATCTTTATTAAAATACCAAGAAAATGATGGAAATGGACTTTGATAAGTGTTGAGAATGTGAATGTTATTTGCCTTTGTCAAAGTTTTATTTAATGTTTCACTTAATGTTTTCTACTGGCATAATCTTTGTATTTGAGAATGTAGGATAAAATGTTCACTCAGAAAGCAATAATGCTAAGACTACATCTGTATAATAGACAGTGAAATATATATAAAGCAAACATTAATAAAACTACAGGGAGAAATCCCATCATGGTGGGAAATTCCAACGTGTATTTTTCAATTATTGATAGGACAAACACATAGAAAATGAGTATTAATGTACAGAAATATATAGACTAAAGTGCTTGTAACAATGAACAATGTTTGAAACAGACATAAAAAAATGAAACAGAGATATAAATTGTCAAATTTTAAGGATAGAAAATAACATTTGAATGAATTAAAAAATTGAGATGATTTGCAGACCTGAGTACAAACTAGCAAACTAAAAAACATATAGACACAACATATACAATTAGAAAAGTAGACTCTAGTTACTCAGAAAGAGAAAAAATAATCATTGCTAAAAATAAATCCAGAAAAGAAAGGAGTTCAAGTAAATAATATAAGGAAAGTAAACAAAAGTGCCACTCTACAAAATTAGTAGAAAAACTTAAAAACTCAGAAACACATAGATAATTTTGTGCCCATCCACCTGAGATATAGGTGAAATGGGCATATTTTGACATATGTTTCTTATTCAAGAACTTCCTAAATCATAAAAAAATAGAAACTGTTAGTAACACTGTAATCAAGAAATAAGACACTATCTGCAAACTGGTGATTGTCATAGCAGTTATATGTAGCACTGGTGACTCCAGTAGGCAAGGTTTTAAGAATTTTACTGGCTTTGTCTAATTCACTGCAGCCCTGTGAAGGTACGCGCTATTTTACACCCACTGAATAAATGAGCAAATGGAGACTCAGTGGAATTAGCTAATACTAAGACTGTTATTGTTACCCAGTGTTTCTAAAACAGCCATTCTATTGCCCTCTTTCTTAATCCTAGACTGTACATACTAGTCATTTTTAGGGCTGGTGTCCTAATGAATTAAAAACCTGTGTATAAAAAACGTGGAACTGTGTCTGCCATGTTATGAAGCCCTCAGTAAATGTGAGTGAATGTGTACCCACTCTTAAACATGGAACTGTTGCCTACCACAGCTAACTCATGACTTATTTTGTTTCCACTTCTGATTTTTGAAATAAATCATTTGGAGAGGCAGAGACTTACGTGGTTAAATGAAAGGAGGCATTTGTGATGCTCCCACATAGGATGGTAACTGGTATAGTTTTAAATACTGGAATTGGTTTTTCCATCTTGCACAGATTCTCATCAGCAGGAAAAAGTCTCCAGCCACCTAGGTTCCTGGACATTACACTTCTATTTATGAAGTGCCAGTTGTTCTGCAGGATCTTTTGTTGTAACTGCTTTTAGGTTTTCCAGATTGGGCTTTGTTCAAGGTTGAAACAGGAAAATGCCACAACCTCACACCATAATGTCACATGCACCTTTCTCTTGGAGAGTTATGCACCTTCTGGAAATATGTAGCATATTGGAAATATTCCTGTCTTCTCTAGCCATGCAGGTCCTTCTTTGATTTGTAGTGTGTTCTGTTGCATTAGAATGTTTCTAGGTACAAATTGTAAAATTGTTAACACATAACTTCATACAGATTAAAATAATGAAACCAAAATTTGAGAAACATAAATCATTAACATTTTAGATGTTAGAAGTAGAAGCAAAACATTATAAATAGAAGAAAATAGAGATTCTTGAAGTATGTTTTGGAAATAGAAATATTTGGGTTAAATTTTTGTGAATAATAATGCACGTACATTTACCCTGTAGTTTTAAGCTTGGGATTTTTGGTGAACAGTATTGTCAACATTTGGGGAAAATATCTGAATATGTTAAAGCAGATGAACTTTAGAAGAGCATTAAAAGAGAGCTTATGTGAAGAATTTTTGTAAGTATGCAAGTATTTAACTTTAGAATTCATAAGTAGTTTCTTTAGTGGCATTCAAAAGTGTGATCCTTGAGTATACAAATACATAGTTTTGGTCTGAAAAATTTTCAGCATTGTTGGTGATTGTCTTAGATTAATTATTTTGTATATCTCATATATGTCTATAATAATTCAGTATCTAAATATATTTGTATAAACATAAAGTAACAATATGGCAATATGTTTTAGCTAATCAAAAAGCAATAAGTTCTAGCTAGTAATTGCTGTACTTTTTATAATAGTGTTTGTGGCAAAAGCTACAAAGCTTCAGATTGCTTCAGTTATTTCAATGGAAAGAATTGCATTGATTTTTTTTTCTTAAAAACCTTTTAGGAGGGGCTGGGGATATAGCTCAGTGGAATAAGCGCTTGCCTAGCAAGTGCAGGGTCCTGAGTTCGATCCCCAGTACCGCAAAAGAAAAAAAACCTTTTAGGAAATTTAAAGTCCATATTTATACCTGACTTTAAAATGTAGACTCTAACATTTGCTCAAGAATAGTGTCCTATGTTTGTTTACAAGAGATTCTCTTTGTTTTAAAATGAATAATCCTGGAAAAATCTCCATTTTAAAAAGGAATTAATGTTTAAACAACCAATATTTTAATAGGAAGACCAATAGTAAAAATAACTTCTCTCAGCTTTATCTCCAAACATAAAACTAAAAGTAGTGTGTTTTACTTTGTTTAATAATATCTACTATTCAACTATGCAACATTTTTCAAAAAGATAAAGAATAATTAATTTGGGTTGGGCATAGTATATATTTTATGACAAAATTATATGATTATGCAATATTACATTCTTTAGGCTTGCATTTTGCAGCATGATCATGAGGGATGCATTCTAAGCAAATATATGTATTCATTAATTTTCCTAGGGGCCACTTACTAACCTTTAGTTTAAATAATTATCCATCCTCCTTCAAGTTGCTATTTTCCTTGCACTTGATATGACTGAGGATGATTTTTACTGTTTGCTAACTTATAGAATATTATGTTATGAGACGCTGGATCTTATTTAAGTCTTCTGTTTTGGTAGACCTCCTCTGGCACTCAGCCAGTAGGATAAGCAGGACATTGTAGGGGAAAGTCATATGTAGGGCAAAGCCCCTCACTTCCATTCATCCGCTTTCACTAGGCAGGAAGTGAAGGTGGCGTGGGAGTGAGACACATCACAGCAGCCGGGGGGAAGTTGGGTTTTCAGAATCTCTACTAGGCCTTTGCAGGTACTACTCTGGTTGAGAAACTTCGTTATATTTCTGCATGAGGCCGCTTCTGAGCATAATGTTGAAATTAAGCTTCATGTGCAAGGTCTCCTTTTGGCCTGCACTGACACGAGAGTGGGAGCCAGGAAAGACTTTGCTACTATGGGAGGATGAAGTTCTCATTCACCATTTGATCCTCTGCAGTTCTACCAAGGGTGGGGCCCCTGGTTACAGCAACCTGCCCTTGGGGTTCAGTTTGTGCGCTCCTGTTAGTGTTTCCAATTTGTAGGATTCTCTCCCACTAGGTCTGGGATACAGAAGGTGATATGAAAAACCAGGTAACTCAACGTCACGTAGCTCCTTGGGTCCCAAGACCTTAAAAGTCTGATTTCTTTCTTCCTTTCACAATCTTAAATGGTTTTTATATGTAACACCCAAGAATTTTAGCTGTACTTCATGAGAAGAAAGAAATAAAGACTTCCATCTGTGTACAAAGCCAGAAGGTTGTCAAATCATTTTTTAGTTTCTCAACATCCTATCAACAATACCATTTCCCTCTTCTCTTGTTAACATACCTTCATTTTGCTTGATCTTGATTCTGTGGCCTTGTTCATGATCCTGCTGTTTTCTAGTTATCTTCATGAAAATCTGCATTCTCACCAGCTTTCCAATTTAATCTCACGGTCTTATTATGGTGCTCTCTGACATCAGTAAGGGATTTATGAAGTAGACATTGATAAGGTGGTTAATATGGAGAAGAGATACTATTAGTAAATGGACAAGATGGATGAGGATTCATTTTGTTAAGTGGTCATTAATTACTGTTTTGATGTTACAACAGTTTTTACTTCCTGGTGTAAAATGTCTTCTCTTACTTTCAAGGGGCTTGGTAGCATTTCGCTAATAAATGTTTTCTATGTTGCGCACAAGTTCTTACCACAGTTAACTTTTATCTTTTTGCCCTCATAGTAGAAAATCTGTTCAAATGCTGACATTTTCAGTGCTATTTGTATATCCTGGTAATACCATGACATGATAATTCTGACTTGGCTGCATATGTGCTTCTCCTAGTTAAAGGTTATTTCAAAGTGTGAGAAGTTGGCAAAAACTTAGAAAAAGCCATGGTCGCAATGTGCCAAAATATTTTTCCTTGGACTTGTGTCCTCAGACAGAACTAGTGGGTCAAAGGGCAATGCATGATATCTATGGCTAAATTACACTCTACAAAACTTGTAAAGAGGATCCAGGTTCTACAATGAGGTCAGGGTCAAGGAAAAGGCCAGAGCAACTTCTCAAGAGATTGACTTCCAGATACTGTGTTCCCCTAATCACCTGTTATTGGACATTAACATTTTGTCTCAACCCTTGAAATCTGGGTAATTATTTATTATTTAAAAAAGGATGGTGGCCTGGGTATCATAATATGGGACACCCTAGCCACTTACTGGCAACAGGCAGATATCATTGGAGTGAACTGAACTGGAACATCATCTACATCTACTTCACTGAGCCGTACCAGGGAGGTTGGAATCAGAAAGAGGTAAACTCATGTTCTGTGAATACTGAATTACTGTGCCTCCTCTTTATCTTTCCACAAGATGGTAAAGAAGGAATGAAGTGTTGACTGCTTCCCACTAGACATCTTAGCTTGGAGAATCACAATGACTGGTCTCTTCCATTCAAAGCTGCCATGGAGCTTAATACAGACATAAATACACAAGATGAATTAGAGCAAACTCAGTCCTCCACCAATGAGCAAAGTACGTGCAAACCAATGAATTGACATAGTATTAAAAATCTCCCCCCATCGTCTTTTATATTCCAAGCAGAGCATGTAACATGGGGTTTTGTGATGCAAGAAGAACCACCTAGAAAACGATTGTCTGAAGTCAGTTCATAAAGAAGAATATTTGCAGAAACAATTTGTTTGGAGGGGGTATGGTGGTTTCCCAGTGGTATGAACTGCCAGGCGCTCTCCGGACACACCTTCTCTAGAGGCACATCTCATAGAAAAGCTGTGAAAGCAACAAGGGTTTGACCCTTTACATGACCTCTCACAGCTCCCGATGCTCTTCTACAGTATTTATTACTATATAGATTGCACTTTGTTTATGTGATTTTTTTATTAATGTCTCTTTCCCAGTTAGACTGTAACTATCATAAACTATATTTTTATAATGCTTCCAGTTATATCCGCAATGCCTACCATATCACTGGGAACAATATACATGTGTGTGTTGGATGATTTAATCAGTGATAGGCCAGTTTTTCTTTTTTATTCTGTGCTCACCCGCTTCCTGTGGTGTAGGTCAGCAAGTCAGAGGGGCCTTTGGCCCCACCTGTGCCAAGTAATTAGAGTGGAGTTTCTATTTGTTGTATCAATGGAGAAGAGAAAGATGGGAACTTAGAATTCTGGAGAAAACGTGCTATTGGAGAGGTGAAGATGAAGATGAGTGTTGAAGATCCTTTTTTGTTGAAAGAGGAAAATGAGTTGGGGATATAGCTCAGTGGAATAAGCACCTGCCTGGCAACTGCAAGGTCCTGAGTTTGATCCCCAGTACTGCAGAAAGAGGAAAATGAATTGAGATGATAATTTTTTGAAAAAATGATTTTGGTGTTAGAGAAAAAAAATTTCCTATAAGCCAATATGAGCTCATTTGCGCTTTTTTTTCACTCATTTGCTTTTTCCTTGTGAATTCAATGCAGTACTCCCAGTTTTCTTTGTAGCATTGCTCGGTGGTGGCTTGGAAGCTAAAACTTGACATTGAAACTATGAAAGTGTACTTTTGCTTTGGCAATATTTATGATCATTTTAATATTTATGCACTTTTTACTGAACCTGTGATGATTTCACTTTGCTTTACCATAAAGTTAATATCCTAAATTTCCTATCATGGAGCAAAATTAGCAGGAAAGGAGGCAGGGTCTATCTCATCACCCCTCACACCCCATGCCTACTGATGCCTACTCTCACTTGTACTCAGATCAGAAAGTATGTGGGCGCCCTGTATGTCAGCACTCTTTCATCCAACATCTGTTTCTTAGTTTTTCCTGTAAGGTCTTTCAACCTTGGGCTAGGTAGTGAGACAAGAAGAAGCTATAAGAGAAGTTGCCTTGGGACGTACTCACTTGATTTTAGATGTGTTAGGTAGCTAAAACTTATAACCTATGGAGAAAAAGGCATGTTTTAGTTTGGGTTGTTTTCATTTATGTAGGGAAATGCAGCAATAATATTTTATGAACTCTGAATATAAGATGGGAAAAGCTGAACACCAAACATTGTTTCCCAGTTAATTCAGAGTGAGGAAAGCTTCAACATAGAAATATGGGATTATATATGTATATATATTCACTATCTTATCTTTTATGGACTGTGAGACAGAAATAGAATTTTAGGGTACAATTATGAGACAATACGTAATTATGAACAGGCAGAACAGAGTACCACAGGCAGAGTTTCAGGCCGACCTGATAAACGGTGAGGAGACAGTAAACAGCAACACTCAGCACTGTGCCAAAGGCAGCAAGGGCTTCCTTTGCTCCCCCTACCCCATCCCCAGAGGGGTTTGTGCCCGGGTTAGGTCCCCAGTGAGCAAGCCCCACCCTGAAGGAGCAATTACGTGTAGAATGGAGCCCGTTCCACTTAGGCAGTTTGGTAAGGCTGCGGTAAGGTCAGTGAGCAATGAAGGAAGAAAATTAAAAAACAGTAAAATGCCTGTGTCTATTGCATACTAAAGTCATACTAAGTTACTACAAATAGTTTGCTGTTTTTATAATAAAAGTTGCAAAATGATATCACGTATGTGGATTATCACAAAATACATAGTTATATCAATGAGCTTTTAGAGCGCTGAATGGTCAGAGTGGCTGTAAGGTGATAAGTATATTGTATACAGAGAAGGCCAAGCCTTGGCTTTGGTGTTATTTATAAGATATTCTCCACACGTAGCATAGAAGTCTATTTCTTTATTGCATTCTTTTTATCATCATAAACTGGTTAAAGACAAAAGAAATCAGCTTTTTCTGTCCGTAAATAGGGTGGACCATGTGATTTCATCCAATTTGCATTGAAACCTTAAAATATCTTTTTATGCAGCTGAGTGGTAGGGCAAACAAATAGAGCACTTAGATGCACGAAAATGTTACCAGGTTGGCTTTTCATTGAGACTGTACGAAGAACACAGTTCAGGGGTCTGCAGAGACCGAGGTGAATCATGGACTGGCTACTTATTCAGGTGTGACCTTGGACACAATATTCAAACTCTTTTTTTAAAATGCTGTTAGTAAAAACCTACACTCCTGGATTGTTAGGAGAGCTCAATGAGATAAAGTCTATGAAGTTCCCGGCCCCGTTTCTGTACATGGTAACTTAAGTGTTCAATGAAAATGTGGTTCTCTTTGTTTCCCAACAGCCCGTATGTGCTGCCTTGCATGCCCTCCGTGCACAATTTATTTTTTCCATAGGGAAAGCCTACAGGTGGCTTTAATTGTTGGTTAACAAAGAGAAATTATTTGATACGTTTAAACTTGTACTTAATTCTTTATATTGATTTCAATATAATGCTACATACATTTATTTTTTAAAAAAAACAAGTTCACCTGAGACTCACAGTGATCCTGAGAGGAATTTAATTTCAGAGGTGATACCTAGATTTTTCAAATGAAAAAAACCAGGACTCATAGAGGCAAGACACTTGCCACAAGTTGGAGTTTTACCAGTGGAATAGCAAGACAGGCTTCCAGATCTTCTAGCTATATGTCATATTTCTTAGACAATTAAGGTTGTATGATCCGGAGATAGATTGAAAAGGGACCAGGTATAGGTTTTGCTAAAATCTAAATGAGTGATTTTGGATTAATCACTTAAATTATCTGGTCTGCGGTTTCCTCATCTATGAAATGATGCCAACAATATATTATCTTAATGATTTTATCAGTTTAGAAAGGTATTTTAGAGATGTGAAATGAAACTTGCCAATAAAAAAATGCCCAAATAAGCACTTCGGATATATTGGGTACAGTAGCGTTAAGTCTGGTGTTTGTTGTTGTTGGTTCTGGCTACACAGTACTTTCTGCACAACAATGTCAGAATCCCTCAAAATCTCGGAAATGCAATCTGAACAGTCTGTTTGAGGATTGATGTTTGTCCCTTGCTTGCTCCCGTATTGTTCATGCTCTTTTCCAGACCCGTTTCTGCCTCCAGGAGTGCCCTGGCCAGCAAAATCACTTGCTAGATGAGACTGAGGTCTGCCTGCTTTTATGTAAGGCTACAGAGAACCTTGTCAAGCATGTGTTTTAATCTCTGTCTCTGTTCCTGTCCCTCTAGGAACAAACTTCACCCTTGCGGAACTGGGCATCTGTGAGCCCTCCCCGCACCGAAGTGGCTACTGCTCCGACATGGGAATTCTTCATCAGGGCTACTCCCTGAGCACAGGGTCCGACGCTGACTCTGACACCGAGGGAGGGATGTCCCCAGAGCACGCCATCAGACTGTGGGGCAGAGGGATAAAATCCAGGCGCAGCTCCGGCCTGTCCAGTCGTGAGAACTCAGCCCTTACTCTGACTGATTCTGACAACGAAAATAAGTCAGATGATGAGAACGGTAGGCCTGCTTCTTAAGTACCTTTCAATGTTCTATGCACTGCCCAACATGAGGCTTGGAATTTATTTTTTGTCTTTTAATAAAATGGCATAAGAAAACCATTCATTTTCTTTTAAATTGACCTTGTCTACCCAGGCTGAGCTGGGGGAAAATAAACCAGCGACCCTCAAGCCCACGAGAAATGAGAAGAGAATTTTAAAATCACATTTTGATGATAGCATGGTATTCAGGTATAGTCGGTGAGTCTTATTAGCAAGTAAATTACATAGCAAAGGAGGCAGTTTGATAAACTATGACCTATACCTTGAGAATGTCCTCTCCGCACAAGTGTCTAGGTCTTTGTATTGATTTCCCCTTCTCAGTAAAAGGCAACCTAGGTTATTTTTTTCATGAAGATCTCTTAAGAATCCTACCTTATCTTAGACTTTCATTTCCAGGCTGCATTGCCTCATATCCGTATTGAAGATCAAACTTGGAACACATGCTCTGGAGCTTAGTAATGACAAATCAGAAGAGAATTGTCTTCAGAAAAGTCTTCTCTTCCAGGTTTACTTTTCCCCTTGGTACCGGTGTAGGTTAATGGCTCCCCGCATCTCTTGTCACAAATCACTCCTGCCTATCCATCGGCTTTGTAGGTGGGTTTTAATGAAACTTTGAAAATTAAATGCTTCTGATCATTAAGCAGTAAATACAAAGAAGCCTGAGTGAGTCATTTAAGAGATAAGGTGCTTACTTGTGGATTTCCTAGCAACTCAGAACTGTGTTTAGTTAAATACAGTTTTTTAAGAGATAAATTGCACTAGGTACAGCTGATTTCTGAAGAAAACATCAAATGCTCTGCAGTTTGTTATGAATAGACTGCATGTTTGGTAAAAGAATTACCATTAAAATGTTTACAAATAGATCAGTTAAGAATGTTTATATAAAATATTATAAACTTCTGCTAGAGCAGCTTTAAGTATCTTCTTTCATTGAAAAAAGAAAAAGAAATTTACAGGCAGACAGCTTGTGAATGCGAGAACAGAGCTAAATACCATTTAATCTTGAAAGTGTTGAAAATACATCGTTTTCTGAGTAAGTCGCATATATTCAAAAAGATATCACTTTGTTGCATTTAAATCTGTCTTTAATTTGGAAATAATTTATTCTACAGCGGGGCAAGGGGATGTGTCTTACTTAGCCTCCGTTCCTGTAGCTAATCAAGGTGTACTCTCAAGGAAAAAGCCGCACTTGACTCCTTTTGAATTTTAACAAAATTCTTACACGTGGCACACTCAACATTCTGAGGTGCTTATTTGATAGGAAATTACTTTTCAAAGTTTCCATGAAGGCATACATTGAATTCATTTACGAATGTCCTTTTTCAACTTGTGGGTGTCAGATACTATTTAAACAGAGACAGTTTGATTGCCTAATAAATACAATCACTTGTAATACAGGAATTTATGGTGCATTTTAAATAAGGCGATTTAGCAAATCTCCCACCATTGCCATTCTCAGATCTCTACAAGGAACGTCTGCATGGGGCTCCTCACACAGACTTAGAGTCTACACCCTCTTCTTTTTAGTTTTCTCTATATATGTGTCTTTGTGTCTCTCTCTATACCTATGTCTACATCTACATCTTGAGTACAACTAGTAAGGGAAGGTTTTCAGAGGTGCCAAATGAGAAAAGAATTCTTGCCTTGAATTTATGTAGAACTGCTTTGGATGGGACAATGTGATAGTTAATCATATGTTTGGTAGGCCAGTCATAGTTTCTTTTTTGCAATATTATTTGGAACATCATATTCAAACAGTTTTTACTTTATGAGAGCATATATAAATTGATGCATTCAATAGGCACTAAACCCTTAGCTATCTTGATTTTCTTGTAATCTTTATAGTCCAATCAGGATTGTATAAAGAGGAATGTATATGTGCATCTGGGTAAGTCTGTGAGTAATGAAGCCAAAGTCCAAGCGAGGTGATAGTTATTTTTAGATATGCAGATGAAATATCTTACCTCTCCTCTTTTTAAGAAATTTTCACTATATCATATATGCAAATTATGTACATAATGCAGGATCTGGTCTCACTTTTGGCAAGAAATAACAATTTAAAATTTACATGTCACATCATAAGCTCTGAACAAATAGAAAATAAGGTACAAGCAACTCTGCAGCCTGGAGCATTAACTTCACCAAACTTTTTGGTCTTTCTCCCTGATAAATTCTGTTTCGCTCACAAAGAAATCAATGCTTTCTCACATCACTGATTTTATGAAGTTTGGGAATGTATTATCATATAGATTGACAGTTGCCCCACTGGTTCCACACCGCAGCATGGACACTTACAAAGTCATCATTAATTTCTCACACTTATACCCAGCAATGGCTTCCCCCATAATAAGCACTATGTCCTTCAGAACCAAATCAATAGTCTTTTAGGTATGCCTCTCTTGAAGGGGAAGTCACAGAATCTATACTTTGAGAAAGAAGCTCTTCAATTCAATTTTGATGATACATGATCATCAAATGATCTTTTCTGTAGGATTCGGTTACAGGATAGAATTATTTTACACAGATTTTTCACAATGTGTAGTTATAATTTTCCTTTAAAAAATTTGATCATGATTTTGCTAAGTGGAGTAAGCAAGGGAAGTCAGGTCTCAAAAACCAACTTTTCTTTCTAGAACATGATGTATGCAGTCTTCTGCATCGTGTAGCAAAACCCTTGATTTGACATTGCCAGTGTTTCTTTATAGATCCTAGGTCATCGTTGATTGGATTTCCTGTGTGCTTCTGTGACAAAAACGACCCATTAACTTGATAGTTCCTTCATGCTGAACACATAGATAAGCTTCTTGTACTGTATTTTTAGTGTAGGCTCTGTAAAAATATTACTACTCACAGCTCTGCATCTTACCCTCTCTGCATGGCCGCAAAGTTAACGTTGTACTGCAAGAGTTGAGTTGCTTTAAATAGACAAAATTTCCAGGTTCACAGACTCTTATCAGATTCTTTATCTCCACGTTGAAGCTGATGATGGCTTGGCTTGAAATAACAATGAGAATTGAGAACAGCTTAGCTGAGTTTTTGCCTTGTGAAACTCGATTGCATCAGTACAAAAGGGTTTCCTAGTGACTTTAAATTAGAATCTTACTTTTTATTTTAGAAATAAATGCCCCACTTATAACATGTCCTTGCTGAAGCCTTTTGTAGCACCTAAGTTACAGAAAAAAATGAGGCAGTCACTAGTACACAGGAACAACTAACTGCCTCCTTAAAGATGCAGAATCTGGACCTGTGTATTCTTTTTTCACTTAGGCAGTTTTTTGACCTTGAGGATGTAAAAATATCCGTGAGCTGTTTGTTCCCCCAATGTAATCCTAGTTTCAGTGATTTCATTGAAAATCTGAAAAGAAAGGAACTAAGTTTGGCCATGGGATAGAGAAGCAGATAATATGAAAACTAAATCTGGCATTGGTCACAGAGTTGGAAAATCTATTCCTTCTCTTTCTTCTCAGTTTTCACTCAAATAAGAGCAAAGTTCATTTTCCTGTGTTGTCTATTGGGAGTTTTGTAATTCTCATGATATCCTTTGAAATTGAAACTGTAACTATTGTGTTAATTCTACCGTACTTCAGAAAATGTATTTTTTTATTTTAAAGAAAAAAGAATGCAAACATATTAACAAACACATACATTTACAAAACAACACAAAAACAATAAAAGCAGTACAGAATTTCAGATAAGGTGATAGGAAATTAACAATGGTTATTGTATTACATATTATCTTCAAATTGGTTACTCACATAATCAAATATAGGTTTGTAAAATTGATCAAACAATTAACATTAACTGTTCCTTTAATAAAGTAATAGAAATCAGTTGTGGTACGACTATCTCAGCTAGCCTATGTGCACATGTATAAATATTTTCCCTTCTTTCTTTTCTCTTTTCCTTCATCCTAGTTATTCTTTCTTTTTGAGCAGTTTCTTTCCTTTTCGCAGTCTCTATTGTACGTTTTAGATTTTATTTACTCTTTCAGGTTCTTATACTAGTGAGACAATACAGTGTTTACACATGCGTGTCTGATTTATTTCACTCGTGACTAGTAGTTCTGTACATTTACATACAAAAGCCTTGAATTTATCATTCTGTATAGCTGAGTAATATTCCATTATATAAAAACATAACCTTTTTATCCATTTCTCAGCTGATGGGCATTTCCTGAATAAAATACAATTAGAGGTCTCATTCAACCTATTTCCTTTTGGGGTATTTTTCCAGAAGAACTAAAAACATCATATTACAGCAATATATGTGCACCCAACTTTATAGCAGCACAATTTATTTTTTATTTGAAAGAGAAGGAAAAAATAAAAATAATAGTAAAACAGTTTCAAAACAGATTAGGAGGAGAGTTATGATAATTAATATACTGCATATTATTGTCTTCATAATAGTTATTCAGAGTACAAGATGTAGGAATGATATATTGTCTAAACAATATAGCATGAACCTTTCTTTTCAATAAACTAAGAGAAACTAGCTGCATAACTACCTTAACTATCTTGTGTATGAATATATTTTCTTCTTTTTCCCTTCCTTCCTTTCTCCTTTCCTTATCATGGTTTGATTTTTCTTTTGGACAAGTTTCTTCCCAATTCACAATGTCTATAATATGTTTTGGACCTTATTTACTCATTCAGTTTCTCACATTAGTGAAAGAATATGATGTTTACACATATGGGTATGATTTATTTCACTTGTGAATATGGTCTTGAGTTGCATCCATTTGCCTGTAAAAGTCTCCAGTTTATTCTTTTTGATGATTGAGTAGTACTCCATCACATAAAAAAACTATATCTTTATCCATTCCTCAGTTAATGGACATTTGGGTTGTGTACAAGATCTAGTTATTACAAATTGTGCTGCTATAAACATGACTGCACATATATAGCTGTGGTATGATGTTTTTAATCCTTCTGGGAAGATACCCAGAAAGGGAATACCTAAGTCTGATCTTAGTTTTTTAAAGAAATTCTGCAGTGATTTCCACACTGGTTGCACCAGTCTACACTCCTACTATCTGTGGAGAAGGGCTCCTTTTCCCCTATAGCTCTACCAGAATCTGTTATTGGTTGAGTTTTTGATGGTAGCCATTCTTTCCAGGGTGAGACAGGATCTTAGCATTGTTTTAATTTGCATTTCTTGAATGACCAATGATGCTGAACACTTTTTCATGTGCTTATTTGCCATTTGTGTTTCTTCCTCTGAGAAGTGTGTATTCACCTCAGATTCCCATTTTTGAACTGAGTCTTTGAATTTGAGGGGGCTGATTTTTTTCAATTCCTTTTATGTTGTAGATATCAATGATCTAAATATTAAAATAGAAACACTAACTTTACTGGAAGAGAAAATATGTAGGAAACTCAAAGATACAGGTGTAGGTGGAGACTTCATGCACAAAATCCAAACTGCAAGGGAAATATTACAAAGAATGAACAAATGGGATCTCAACTTATTAAAAAGTTTTTGCACACAGTATGTATGTATAAAATTAGCTGGCTCTTAGCACATAATGGACTTACATAAAGTGTGTTTGTCAGACATGATTTCATTAGATTGTGAGTCCTTCTGGCAGAGGCCTGCTATGTGTCCATGTCTTTGGCAAAGCTTCAGCCCATCCAGGAGCTCATGGGTTGTTAACTGAGATAGGAGGAATGAACTCTAGGGGAGGAAGGGTTTTGCTTAGTCCTAGGGACAAGGTAAGTTATTACTGCCAATCAAGTTGCCATTTTTTAAAGGCAGTAAGTTTCTTAAAGTCTTCCTGAATTCTTTTTAAGACCGCCTACTCGATTATATAGGCAGTAGAATGTCCCATTAAATAAGTGAATACAAGACTTGATAATGAATTTCCACTTCCACACTGCTTTACTAGTCCTACATTTATGCGAATTTATTTTCTATTTTATCATTTACTTCTTTCTGTCTCACATGTAAGAATTACAAAGAATGCCTGGAACAAAGAAACTATTAGCTGCAAACATAGTCAAGGATTCATAATTTTGCTCTTAAGGTAAACAAAAAAATTAGGAATAAGAAAAATATATGTGTAACCACAGAAAACATACTAATGTAAAAATACAGTATGTAACTGTACTTTTGACATTCATATGGGCTAATTTCTTTTTTATAGAAAAGATTTCTGTGAAACCTAAAGAAAAACTGGTCTCAGTTCCTTAAAAACAAAAAAACTGGAAAAAATTAAAACAAAGTTTCAAGGGATTTTTGATAACAATTATGTCAAGTGCTTTTAAAGTTTGTTTTTGTACTTGAAAATTTGAAAGTGTAATGTGTATAAAGAAGGGTGCAGAATGAGTTATTGTAGACTGAACGAAAAAAATTCACTTGGAAATAGAATGCAATGGGTCCTCAGCTGGTGTCTGTTCCCCAATGAAATGATGATCTCACCTTAATGACTCAGATTGAATTTCCTAAAACGTCCAGGTTGCAGAGACTTTAAAGGAACATTATTTTTTAGTTTCTTGATTAGAATCTGAAAGATATGATTATCACAGTGCTGACACACAACTAGTAATAATTACTGCCAGAAGCACAATGTTACATTCTCATGTGGCCACACAGCAGGATACATATGCAAGAAGTGAAAGGACTGATGTTCTGTGACGGGCTTGTATGTTACTTTGAAGGTTTAGGTTTGGGGCACATTAAGCAATGCTTACATTACTTTAAAGTAGATCAGAGTGTTTCAGAGAATTTAAGAATATGTGCCTTGTTTCAGTACTGCACGTTCCAGATTATAAACTTTAGTGACATGGCCTTTAGTTATTAATATATTTCTTTCTTTCCTTTGGTGGTTTCTTTCATGTTTGTTAATGCTCCCAGGGGCTATCAAGCAATGACTCCATTCAATAAACACAATAAATAAAATGAAGCACTAAGCCTCACTTTTGGCAAGGGCATTCTTATTATTACACGTGTAATCTCCAGGCCTTCAGGGAGACATTGGGCTTGGTGGATAATCATTTGGTTTTAAGCTGCTGAGTTCCTGATATCAGTACTTTAACTTTCATTGGAGTAGCAAAGGCAGTGTCAGAGTAAGAGGCAAAATGTTTCTGTCAGTTCACTCTTGGAAGCCTCAGCAGTAAGAAAATTCTAATATTTTTGCTTATTGTTCAGTCATATTTTTAGTTTGACTGTTGTTTGTCAAGGATCAAATTAAATTTCTGTAACAGATAGAGAGATGTGCTATGAATGAAGTATTAGCATCCTAAATATATTGAATTAAAATCAAGATGGTATAAATTTTCTACTGACAACTGAATCAGAATAAACCTGCATAAAAAATAATATCAAACTAAAAAGGAACTGAGAAGAACCTAAGAGATGTAATAAGCCGGGCATAGTGGCACACACCTGTGATCCCAGCACTCAGGAGGCTGAGGCAGGAGGATCCTTATGAGTTTGAGATCAGCCTGAGCTACAAAGTAAACTCAAGTCCAGCCTGACCTGCAGAGCGAGACCTTGTCTCAAAAAGACGACAAAAAAGATGTAATAAAACATCTCAATTAGCCATTCTACAACTGGCACAACTGGAGGAAGAAAATTTCAAGCAATGTAGTTGTACATAGGGTAGGAATTACTAATAGGTGTATATAGATAGATGTAGATATAGATTTCAGATTTAATTTTGAGTATGATTTAAAGCTATCTGAAAGAACTACCTAAAAAACTGTGCCTTCCAAGTGTCCCTAACCATGATGTAAGTGATACTGAAGGAATCACAGATGGAGTAAGAGATTTGTGGGGCAGCCATCAACAGCACAGGTTAAGAATCCAGCCCATAAAACTGTTTTATTTAGTCAGCACAGTATTTACTAAATTTGATCACTAACACTGTGAAAGTGATAGAGTTCATATTAGAATTTCTACCTTTGGATTCTCTTGAATCATACAAAGGTCAGAATCCATGGTTCAGGTTTTGCTCTACACAAATGTCATCTAGGGGAAGGCTGACAATCATAGCACATACTTGAGTTATCACCCATGACTGACTTACAAAGGTTCAGCAGATCAGAGATAATAAACATGATAGAAATAAATCTAGAATCCTGTGATGCTATTTTAATTAAGCGTGTTTAGAATAATATTATTTCTTTTTTGTAAGTTTGGCTCATCTGCGAAGTGTATTTGCTGTACCAAATTTCTAAAATAGTTTTAAGTTGATTAGATTTAAATGCTTCAGATAAAATTAAATCAAATTAAAGTCAGCTTAACTTGGGGAGCAATAAAATAATTATATATTTGTGGGGGAGGGGTTTAAGTGGATGATACGTGATTTCCATATTCTCAAAGAGATGCCCTGAAGTACTGAAAAGTTAAAGCAAAAAAACTATGATTTCATATATTCCTGAGGCCATTTTAATGTGAAAGCACCTACATGGACTTTTCCAAAATAGATGGAGGGAAAACCTCCTTTAAAAACTTGAGCTACTCAAAATGATTGGGGGAAAAAATAAAACAGAGCTTTCCAAGAGAAAGCCGTTAAAGATGAAGGAAATAACTATGTATTAGTTACGTTCAGTTTGGATCCAGTAAGTGGTTTAGGGGATCTGTTACACTGAAGCCTAGGTGAAGAGAAGAAAAAGCAGTGGCATGGGAAGAACTTAAACTTCCCAAGGGAAAATGCAAAGACAGGGTGCGAAGCGGGGTGACATTGATCAGGGGTCAGGTAACAGTGGGCAACAGTGTGCCCAAGCCAAGAAACATTCTATGGGGGATGAGAAGGAGCCCTAGCCTTATGTAGGGAGCGTTCTCCTTCACCATAATTAATTACCAATTACCTTTCCAGTCCAGGGATGTTTGTGAAAGAGAAAGGGTAATTGAAGTATGATCATGTTCCCCAATGGAATGTAACATAAATTTTTGAGTTAACATTCTTAAAAAAAAAAAAAAGTGGTTAGGCCTTAACTTTGTGCAGCTTTTTACCACTCTGGGGGAACACAAAAGACCGACACCACAGCATTTCTACTTATGTTAAACATAAAGAAAGGGACAGGAATTTAAACTGAGATTCTTTAATGTAGGAAATTCTTCATTTCTGAAAGGATTTAAGGTATGACTGCTCATTGCTCTGCATTATGCAAAGCTATTCTGTGTGTGATCCTGTATGCATATACCTACATTTTATGTACACACACACGCAGGTTTGCACAGAAAGGTGCCAATATTAGATGCTGTGCTCAGACTTGGAAGCTGTAATCCAGACAGAAGGACGCATGAGACTTCCAGATGACCAAGGGTCTCCCTGCCTCTTGGCATTTGCATTGAAGGAATTAACCCCTGAGTTGCATATGAAACCCGAATACTTGCAATTAAGGCATTAAAATTATAAAGCATCTAAATTGAACAATAACAAAAACAGAAGTAGGAGCATACTTCCCTGCTCACCTCATGCAGCTTAACACTGTCTGCTTGTATGGAGAATGTAATATTATAACAGTTAGACTCCTGTAATGAGAGCACGCAAGCAAATGATTAGTAAAATCACATCAAATATTGGTATGTACAAGGAAAATGGTCATAACAATATTTTTAAAAGAACAACTAGTGTGCTACAGGTGTACACAAGCTAGAACTACTCCAAGCGAATGTTTCCTGTGACTTTATCTGCTTCTATATCCTTGCTGTTTCCTCCTAAGTCATTCTCAGGCAATGCTTCACTGCTCCTGGAACCACAGTTATGTCTTCTTTTTATCCCCAAGCTTTTATATTTTCATCTCTCGTGTTTTTTAATCAGACTTAAAAGAAATCCATTCACATTTCAAGCTTTCTTCTTGTCTTTATTATTTACTCTATTTTAAAATTTTTCATTAAGTTCATCCTTGTTATATTTATAATTCCCTCATTTTAATTTGTGGAACGCACTTTGTTCATTTTCTAAATTTTTAGAATGGGTACTAGCTTTTGGCACTTTCAATCTTCCTTATTTAATAAGCATGACTGTAATTACTGTGCCCTAAACAATTCAACACAACATGTCTATCTTTTCATTGCTTTGTTCAACAGTTTCAGTTCCTCTAGATGTTCAAAAGGGAGCTGAATCCTAGCACTGCAATTATTTTACTTGATTACTAACAAATAATGAAAAAGGACAAGATATTATTGATTATTTATGATATATATGGATATATATTCAATATATAGCTATAGTTATGATCTATAGTTACATGAAATGTATACTGCATGAAATATATATATGTTTATATACAAACATAAAAAGCATGAAAAATAAAAATCACCTGTAATTTCATGACAGTAGTGGCATATTTTCATGCAAATCTGTTTTAGTCTTCGTATTTCTAAGTAAGAGATACAAAGATAAGTATTTTTATACATTTGCCATGATGGTGCAAGCCTTATATAATTCTATTTTCTGAGTAAATATATTCTAAACATTTTTCCTTAGCATTAAATACATTTTTGCAGTATTGAAGGGATGCATATCTTTTGTTTAACCAAATAAAATTTCTCAAGTTTTTTCACTGAGCATTTCGCTTATTTTTAGTTTAGTTGCAGGAAGAGCTGTGTGGTAACTAAAATACTACAGACACATTCCTGTGGTTACCCCTATTTTCTTAGCCTGAATTCCTAGAAGAGGTAGAACATGCAGTTATCTTCCACTGAAATTTTCTTGAACTCCTTTCCTACGACAGCAGCTACTCTCATAGCTGTGTGAGAATCACCCAGCATACGTTCCTGTGGTGCTCAGCAATCTCCATAAGTGGACATTCCCATCCTGTCAACGCATAGAGGAAACTATTTTCATTCTGCTTTTATTTATTTTAATACTCACGAAGCTGAAGGACTCCTTATATCCACTGCCTATGCATTTTTATTTTACGATTGGCAACTTATCTCCATATCAGGAGATATTGAAATGATTCTAATTTTTTAAATTTGTGTTAACTTTTATGATGCCTACAGTGACCCCTGAGTAGGAATGGTGTCATGATCTGTACACAGACTTTTCAAAAGTCCATTTACAAGTATGAAAATCACTTGGCTACATTTTCAAAAGCAGACCTGTTTTCTGTAGAATGCGGCACTATATATACACATTTATACACACGTGTATACATATGTGTATCTTCAGAGAGTGAGAGAAAGAGGGAGACAGACGGGGGGGTGAGAAAGGGAGGGAAAGGGAGAAAAATGGAGAGATTTGGTTAGCTGAAAAGCCATTTTAAATGATTGTTTTAACCAAACATGAAAAGCTAGCTGTGAGTAAGATAGCTATTCTTTTTCCATAGTAAGTATTTCAGCTGTTGTTCTGAATGCAAGGCATTATATGAGATTGTTAATTTGTGACTGAGTATGGATAGAAGTGCATTCTGCATGATGAAAGAAAATTCACATCTACTAAGATAATGTGCAGTGCACCTCGAGGAGATAGAATCGAGCAAATGATGTATTAAATATTCTTAAAACTTCCTCCATCTATGGTGCCTTTGATTCAATGAGGTTAGTAATCATAAACACAGTGGTATCCTTGCTATTGGTATTTTAACAAAATAGGTAGTTCGGCATGGAAGATAAATATCTCAGTACATAAGAAAATACTCTGAAAATAATCGTGTGGAAGCAATTACTATTATAATAAGCATATGGCTCTGCTAATATACAGTGTTACTTAATAATTGATGTTATAGAAAATAGAAATAGAAAAATCTCTATATTCTCGGGCATCCCTTTGTACATTCAGAATGGAAAAGACCCCAGTGAATTCAGAACAATTAAGTGAATACAGGTTGTCTTCCATTTCCGCTGATACACATTTATGACTATGAACAACAAGGCACATTGGGAAGGCAGGAAGTATACAAATCAACTTAATCTGTCCCACTGTGGTATTTTAGGCCCTCTACAATATAGTCCAATTTTATGTTTTTAGCCCTTGTTCCCACTTCTCCTCTAAATATATTTTCAGCTCCAGCCCAACTGGGCTGTTTATTTTTCTCCAGAGAATACTCTGCTCTACTCAGCCTCTGTCTGTGCTGTTCCCTTTGTTTGCCTGGTTATCCCCACACCCACCTATCTGTCACCTTTCCAACAGCACAAAAGAATAATCACAAATCAGATTCTTCTAGAAAATCATCTTGTTCTCCTAAATGGCATATGAGCTACCCCTCTTTCTGATTCTTTGGCATCTTATCTATCATTTTTTTTTTTTTCTGGAACTAGGGAAAAGCGTAGCTTTTAACAAAGTGAAGAACTAAATTATTTGAGACATCTGTGGGAATAGACTATACAAAACTTGATGACAGTTTGAATGGAAGAACTGATAGAATGAAGAGAGATCAGGGATTTATAACTTTAGGGATCAGATAGACACCTAAGTAGAAAGATAATGAAAGCATGGGGAGGACAAATAAAGGGAGCTTGTTCATTTTGCACGTTGAATAAGCAAACCAAGTATAAAGGTAATGTGGATAGTTGTGTGGTTATTAAGAATGGAAATCGTAGGCGAGATCTGAACTGGAGCCATCAGTTGGAGAATCGGCAGCATAACTGTGGTGTGTGTATGTAGATAAATGTACATATTCATAGAAGCAGACAAGCTAACCCAAGGAGAAGAGAGGGAAGGGGAGAGACCAGGAACAAACTCTAAGTAGTGCTTAAATGTTAGGTAGAGAAGAAACAGCAGACAAAAGAGTACACACTGTTGTGCACAGAATAGCTATCTGTTCATTTTTGTTTATGTGATTGTCATCAGGGATCCTCATGGCTTTCAGTTTTGATGGAGATTCATAATGTCTCCATCCAAAGTCGCTATTTCTACTCTCTTCATGGCTCTTGCTATTTCAAAAGAGACAGGGCTGAATGAGTCTAATCACTGTAGGAAAAACAAAGACATTAATTTTAAAAAGTAACACTTGTAAAGGAACCATAAATATGCTGGGCTTTCTCATATACTGGCAAAGAGCTGTGATGATTAATTTTATGTGTCGACTTTATGGGGCCATAGGATGTCCATGTAGCATAAACATGATTTCTGGGCTTGTCTGTAAGATTTTTCTAGAAACAATTAGCATTTAAGTAAATAACACTTCATATTGTGCGGCAGGCTTCCTCCAACCCACTGAGGGTCTGGAGATAATGAAAAGGTGGGAGGCTTTTGAATTAATTATCTTTGAGTTGTAAATGAAGTTTCCTTCTGCCTTCAGTGTTCATGAGTCTCAAGTTTCCAGAGCTGGACAGGGATCTATATCAAAATCCCTGTGGCTCTTGGTACTTTGAACCTGGTTGTCTGGGTTTCCTGCTTTCAGATGATGGGTGTAGGGCTTCTCAACTTATGTAATGGGAGTCAATATCTTATCATCAATCTTTCTTATCCTATAGTTCTTTTTCTCTGGAGAATCCTGACTGACATGCCTGAGTAATCTCAAATGTATTGAGTAATGAGAAGCAACCAGACTTGCCTCTAAGATTTTACCACATTCAAAATATCTGTTGAACATCTATTAGCTGTTATGCTTAGATGAAACAATATCAAAAGAAATGCTGCCTTGTTGGAACTTAATTCTTCTAGGCATGTCCTTGAAGGAGATAGAGAGAAGGAGAGTGAAGACTATGTTAGGTGATGATAAATGTCATGGAAGAAAGAATTGTAGAGAGGAAAGGTCATTAGGAACTTGTGGTTATGTGGGTTTGGCAGAAATTACTGGTGATGGAGGGAGTGAAAACATCATTGGAATGTGATCATTTTAGAAATGACTTAATATAACAACATTAGCTAGCCAGGGGAATTGACTCGTGTGTGTGCACATGTCTGTGTGCCTTTCAGGAACGTGACATTCTAGTTAGATAAAAGGGACAGGGCAAATCTTTAATACAGAATATACGTGGCATGTTAAAGGAAGTCAGTATAGTTTCTGCAAAATTTGAAGTAAGAGGGCTAGTCAGAAATGAGAACAGATGGTAAAGTTGAGGTCAGGAATGTGGAGTGTCATGACATAGATAATTTAAAATGATGATCTTTGTTCTGACAGGAAGAGAAAATGTTTTGATCATGGAAGGTCTAATATAACTTCTCGTGGAAAACATCATAATGTTCAGCGAAATAAACTGGATACACAAGCTTACATATCACATGGTCTCTCTTGTATGAGAAACACAAAATATAAATAAAGAATAAAATAAAGGATAGGTAATAGGAAGTGAGAAGATAGATCTTCCTCGGTTGGGAAGGAGATCAAGAGATGGACCAGAAATAAAAAGGAATTGCTTCTTGGCCCTCTGGCTAAGATCAAGTGCAGGAATCAAAAAAGAATTAAGATGCATTCCATATGTGTTCCAACCACCCACAAGGAATGTCATAACTATGTACTGTAAACATGCACTAATAAAAAAATCCTCAAAAGATCATTCATTCCTCCTATGGTGTTGAGAATAGAATGAGAATAGAAAGGGCTGAGGAGAGAGTAGAGACCATTACGGTAATCAGGACAGATAATGACAATTTCTAAGACCAGGGCAGATGGTGAGAAGTGACCTTATTCTCAATGTATTTTGAAGGTAAGGGAGTAGTACTATTTCACTCATCGGCTGGAAGTTGTGTGGAAAAGATCTCAAAAATGACTTACACATATTTAACTGTTGCTGCTCCTGCTGCTGTTGTTGTTTAGTTTGATTTTGATTTTACTTTTAAATTCAAGAGTTTCTTTATAATATTGGATATCAATCCCTTATCAGGTATACAGTATGCCAATGTTTTCTTGCATGCTGTGGGTTCCCATTTAGTGTGTTGATTGTTTCCTTTACTGTCCAGAGGGGGGTCTCACTGGTCTGTTTTAGCTTTTGTTACCTGTGCTTGTGCTATCATATTCAAGAAAACATTGTGACAATCCATGTCATTAATATTTCCCCCTATTTTTTTACAGGTTTTCTAGTTTCAGGTGTTATATATAAGTCTACATCAGAGTGCACTGATTTTTGTATACTGTATAAAATAAGAGTCAAGGTTTTTTTTTTTTGCGGTTTACAGCTAGTTTTTCTGATGCTATTTGTTAAAGAGACAATCCTTTCCCTTTGGCACTTATTGAAGACCACTTGACATGCGTTTTGGGGGTTATTTCTGAGTTTTCTATTTTGTTCTATTGGTCTGTGTGCTGTATTTACAACACTGTTGTGTTTTGATTACAATAATTTTATAATATATTTTAAAATCAGAAAATGTGATAACTTCTAGCTTTATTCTTGCTTAGGACTACTTTGGTTGTTCAGGGTTATTTATGGTTCTGATGAATTTTAGTATTTTTTTCCATTTTTGTAAGACAAGTCATTGGAAATTTGATAACAATTTTGAGGAATTTGTAGTTTGGTTCATGAAGTATGGGCATTTTAACAATATTGTCTTCCACTCCACAAGCGCGGGATGTCATCCCACTTAATTGTGTCATTCACTTCTTTCATCAGTTTTGTAGTTTTCAGTACAAATTTGTCACCTACTTGGTTAAGTTTTTTCTTAAGTATATTTTTGGTGGTACTAGAAATGGGGTTAATTTCTCGGTTGGCTTTCAGTGTTAGTGTGTGAACTAAGTATATGACTGATTTTTGTAGTTTTACTTTTATCCTACAACCTACTATTTCAATAATTTTCTTTATCAGCTCTGCTGAGTTTGTGTTTGTTTGTGTATGTGTGTGCATGTGTTTGTGTCTGTACATATGTGTAGTCCTTATGAACGTTACATGTAAGATCATATCATATGCAAATAGAGATTATTTTGTTTCTTCCTCTCAGATTTGGGGAACTGTTATTCCATTTTCTTGCCTAATTGCTTTACTAGAACTCGCAGCAGTATGTTGAATGGAAACGGGCAAGAGAATAGCTTTGCTATTTTTCTTGATCTTAGAGAAACATCTTCTCTAAGAAAGTTTCCTCCAAAGAAGACATACAAGTAATCAACCAGTATATGAAAAGATGCTCAGTATCACTAATAATTAGGGAAATGCAAGCCAAGACTATAACAAGATAACTGTTAAAATGATCCTTATAAAAAATAACCCCCTAAATAAATCATATTGGTCAGAGTATGGGACAATGAGAGCCCTAATGTATGGTTGGGGAGAAGGTAAAATAATGCAACTATTATGGAGAGCCAAATGGAAACTTAAGTTTTTAAAAGAATTAGCATGTAATCCCACAGTTCTACTTGTAGATATTTATTCAACAGAATTGAAGTAAAAAAAATGGAATAAACTTCCATGTTCATTGCAGCATTAGCCACAATAGCCAAGATACGGAAACAGCCCAAATGCCTATCGACAAAATGAATAAAGGAAATGTGGTATATATGGAGCACATATGGAATATTATTCAGGCATGAAAATAAGGAAATCCTTGCATCTGATACAACATGGATGAATCTTAGGAATGTTCTATAAATGAAGTAAGCCTATCTCAGAAGGCCATACACTGCTAGATTGAATTTATATGAAGTATCTAAAATAGCGAAACTCACAGAAAGAGAAAATAGAATGTTATTTGCCAGGATTGACTAGTAAAAGGATAGAGTTACTGAACAATGGACATAAACTTTTTATTATGTAATATTAATGAAGTCTAGTGGTCTGCTGTGTAATTTTGTGCTTGTAGCTAACCCCACTAAACACATAAAAATATGTTGAGATGTTAGACCTCATATTATCTGTCCTGATCACACTTAGAAAAATATTTGTCCCCTAAGGTTTTGGCCTGAGTGTCTAGAGATATGCATTCCTCTTAAACTGAAATATAAATTTCATCAACTGAAACTCAAGTGAAATGAATTATGGGGCAATATATGCAGATGATCTAGTTGTAGTAGGATTAATTGAGATGAGAATAACACAACCTGGAGACGGAAATAAAGACAACTGTTTCCAGAGTTTTGCTGCAAATGCAGGAAGGGGAGTCAAGAAATGTTCTTTCTGAGAACTGTACATTTGTGGGCTAGGAAGAATAATTTAACAGAGAAGGAATGATCGTTTGATAACAGACAAGCTTAAGAGAAGTATAGCACAAGTACAGCAGCATAGGAAGTTCATTGATGATCAAGGGAGAGAACAAACTGTAGTAGCTGGGAAGATAGGTCATGCAAGGCCCTGGTCATTCTCTGTGGATCACTTCAATTTACTCAATGAAGCGGAAATTATGGTCATTAGCTGACAGGCAGGATGGAGGAGGAGTTGCTAGAAATTTAAAAAGAGAAAAGAGGTATGAAGAAGTATAGAGAGCAAGAATGTTATTTTTCATGGTCAGATTGGGGTGTGTGTGTGTGTGTGTGTGTGTGTGTGTCTTTGGATTCACACTCTGCTAGCAAATATAGACTAAAACGATAGCTACGGTTTTGCCTATCCAGTGTCAAATATCATGACCCACTAGAGCAGTAGGGCAGTACAAGACATTAATACAATGATTTACCATGAAATGCAATGGAAATTAAACCAAAAGTCATGATGAAAATGAAGACATCGAAAAACGGAAGCTCCAATGAATTGGCAAGAAGATCACCTCACACTTTCTAAAGAGTGATCTATGTTCTACCACAAAGTGCAAGTTAGCATTTTGCTCCTGCTGAAACGGGTTAAGAAATGCTACTAGAATGAGAACTTGATCTTGTGTACTCTTGGTGCTTACTGAAATTTTAATCATGAAAGAGCAGTCTTCAACATGAGCCAGCATTGTTTTTTCTGGAGTCTTTGTGTGGGTTTTAATGCTTTAAAAGAAATGAAAGATTTCTCTTCTAGATGAACTGTACCTATTTAGAATATAACATTCTTTCCACTTCCAATTGGATCCTATGAAGACAATCCAAGAAATATGCACACTCCATGCACTATGATAGTGTAACATATAAATGGGAGAGCCTGTTAGGCTTTATAGCAAAACACTGCGGACTTGGGTTCTTACCCCAGCCTTGATACTAACTACCTCTTTGGCTGAGGGCGAGAGACGTAATTTATCTTGGTGTCAACAACATTATTCTTGATATGAACACAATAAAGCCAGCCTGGAATGATAATTAAGAGCAAGATTTTTGACCCACATAGGCAAGTATTAGAGTTGGAGCTCTGTCCTTCATTGGTTGTGTAACATTTCCAAGTTATCACTAAGCTCTCAAAATACTAGTTTCTTCCTCTATAAAATGAGAATCATACATGTACTTCACTCTCATTCCTTTTGTGATTATTAAACAAGATATTTCCATCTCTTGCCAAAGTGATGGGCACACTGTGAGCACTCAATGCAGAGTACTGATTACTTTTTGTGCTATTGTTTTAACAATTTTCTTTGTTGTATATTTAATCAATTTCAACTGCTTCATGGTTTATTGGTTTATCACATGCAAAGGATTATATATGTTTTTTGTGTCTCCTTCAGAGCCCTTAGCTATCAGGTCCTTGTGCAGAAAATGTAAATCCTTGTTGTTGCGTTGATCTCACTGTCAGGTGACAGGATTGGATCATTTTTCCTACAGTGGCAGTCCTCTTTTCCTGGGATTCTGTCACAAGCAAGGCGTCTGCCTTGTATATCGAAAAGGAATTCTAGGAGATGATCCAGTTTTTGCTTTCATTTTGTTCTGCAAGGAAAGGAGGTTAAATATTAATTAAAGAGTCTAATCCAGTAAATATAGAGAAGCAACCAACCCAGCCTCATCAAATTTATGATAAAAGGAACTGTGAAAGAGATCAAAGCCAATAACAAGCCAGCATGAGCAGAGTAAAAGATATGGGATCCAAATATGCAGGAAGCCCAATCAAGTCTGCAGGGCAGAGCACCGTTTACTACCAGAGAGCACCACGGCATCACTCATACTGGACACAAGTCATCCAACATTTATTGACTATGTACAACATGGTGCGAACTGGCAATATAAAGATGAATTTCACATAATCCCTGTCCTCAAGTAACTCACACCTTAACAGGAACAAAGAGACCAACATGGTGGCAGGAGATAGACTAGCACAGGAATTAAGCACATTGCTCTGCAACGAGACAGTGCAGGTAGAAAGCTCCATTTTGTCACTTCCTAAGCTCTGGGATGTGGGCAACTACCCTGAGCCCAAGTTTGTTCATTATTCAAATGAAAGAACCTACTCCTGGATTTCCTGCCAAGAGTAAATGAGTAAAGTATTTAAAATGGCCGGGATATGATACCTACTACCTAGAATGGGCAATATCCCACATGTCATTATATGACAAAGGGTTGTTATATAAGGTTAACATTTGGGCCAAGCTTTGAATTAGAGGAAGGTTGTTGCAAGTAGAAAGAGAAAAGGAAACATCTAAAGCTCAGGATACAGCAACATTGTGACTTCAGAGATGAGAATCTGCTGATATGGCTGGAGCATGAAGAACAATGAGGAAACGAGAGGATACCTGGGCCAGGCTTTGGAAAGCTTAGAATTTATTGCATGAAGCATTGTAATTTCACCATATTAACCAGTGGGTGTCATGGAAGGTGGTTAACAATGAATGCTTGAGTCAGTTTACATTTAGGACCGTCGTCTAAGTGTGGAATCCACATTGGGAGGAGAAGGATTTGAACCAGAGATGGGAGTTCAAAGTCAGACAAGTTGAAGATGAACCTATGGTGAGTGATGAAAAGGAGTTGGGTAAAGAGAGGATTGAGCAGCTAGTTTATGGCCTTAATGATAAGTCTAGGGAGACAGGGTAGGTTCATAGGGAAAAGGGATTCTACTGTGATTCTAACAAGTACAAGTGAAATGAGTTGATTAGAAGAAAATCGTGTCAGTAAATGCAATGGAGGTGAGGAAAAGGAGAAAATCTGACAGGGAGCTGAGAAATTTGGCGATGGAAAATACTGAGTATAGTTTTATTCACTTCCACGTAAGGACCTTAAATAAACATTTGCAAATTTTAATGGAAATAAGGCAGAGTATGAACCTGAGTGGGTATGGGAACCATTGCCCATGCATTGTAATTGGGGCTGTGTCAGGAGATCATATATGTGGCAGAGGAAAGGTGGGCTGACCAGGGCACAGTCAGGGTCCTAGAAATGCTGCCTAATAGGAGACGACCTACGGAAGGTGAGTACTGAAGGAAAAGAAGGATAAAATCATACTTTTCCTGGAAGAAGGGACTGTTAAGAGCAAAGTCAATTAGGCCATAAGCTGTAGAATGTTTAATTAGAATTTAGCATGCAGTGTGGCCTTTGGATTTGCCATTGGTAACTTCTGATGGAACAATCTTGAGTGAGGCCATTAAAGATGCTTGATTAAAATGACTAATGGGAGGTAGTTGTGGAGGAAGTGAAATCAGACAGCATGCCTTACATCCAGCACATAGGAAAAGACTCTCTGTTCCTGTGCTAGTGACTCTCATACAGCACATGATCTAACTGTGTCTCTTAGGGTGTATATTTGGACATTTCTACCTCAAAGGAGAGTGGCTGAGTGACTGTTTTCATCGCTTCCTACCTATGTGGACCTTGATCCAAATATAATTGTAGGAAGAAGCTAATACTAAGACTTACCCAAAATAGGATTTGAGGAATTGTGTTTGCTGAGAACCATAATCATCAAGATTCTCATAATTTATGAGGCATTTGAGGATTGTTATCAAAGAAGAGGTCTTAATTTTTTAAGAGGACAAAATGTAAAATATTCTGAATAATAGACTAAAGCACTTAACCTTAAAATGAATCCCCCTGTAAGTTTTAACATTGAATATTAATTGAATATTAATTAAAACCCCTGCCCACTAGTACTCAGAAGTTGCATCACATTTTTTTTTTATGTAAATAGGTTCAGTGACCCATTTAAGACTAAGGAAATCTTTTTCAGCCTGAGAAAATCCTGACTTTTCAGGTTTAACAGTGGGATGCAGCTGGCCATGGTGGTGCACACCTATAATCCCAGCACTCTGGAGGCTGAGGCAGGGGAATTTTTGTGAGTTCAAGACTAGCCTGGGGTACAAAGTGAGCTCGAGGCCAGCCTGAACTGCCTAGAGAGAACTGTATAGTGAGATCCTGTCTCAAGAAGAGAAAAAAAAAAGAAAAGTAGGAGGGAATTTTCCTGTCAGAACAGAGACATGTTTAGTTTTGAGAGAACATATACAAATCACTGACAGTGTGAGTTTTTGTGGTACTCTGTTAATCTTGACTGTTCTCATTTGTAGCTTCAGCTTGTCTTTGTCATTTCATTAACGGTAGGCAGAAAAATAGAAACTCGAGGTTATGTTTTCCTCCCTGCTGTTTCACCTCCCCAGCCACCAAAATGCATAGCTAATATCCTTCCCTCCTTTTTTCTGACTCTTTCATAGAACATGTCATAAAGTCCAATAGCTTTTAATAACTCCAATAAAAATAACACAAGATTGGCAGTATCATTTTTAAAAAGAGAGAGAGAGAACCATTTAAAGCTTAGGTCTTGGATTCAGATAGACCTGGATTTGAATCCCATCTCTTTGATTTAAAAGCTGGGTACACAGCCAGTTTTTTAAAAATGAGATTCTTTTTGTCACCAGCAACAGGACAAAAGAGAATATAAATAGCCCTCCTGACAGGTTGTTGTGGGGATTATGTGAGCTAGAGCATTATATTAGTATTGCATCTTTCTTTGTTGCTGTACTCAACCAAGATATCAAATTATAATCACAGACTGAAACAATCAGCCTTGGAAATTGCTAAAACTGGCTGCAAAGTAGAGAATGCATGAGTTTGTGCATACAATCCCACAGTGAAATGTATGTGTAAAGACTTAACACTTGCAGTAATGTACAGCACACGATGTGACGGTGCATCACATGTGGATTGAGTTAGAAGGAAATGACATGGCTGATGATGAGCAGATTCATGTCTTCCACCCCACACTGCCCATGAAATAGAGATGCTGCCTCTCTTTCCTGGATCCTCTAATACAAGGGAATTAAATTCCAGTGCACATAGAGTGGAATATCATGCCACAGTTCTTAGTATATCACAAATACACAAAACAGCTATGAGTATTTAATTCCCTTTTTCTCCTAATAGAAGGAATTTTAAAATGAGAACTTTTCTATAGCTTAAGAAGAGTCTAAAGAGCCTTCACTGGTGTCAGCAATGTCAGAACTCTGAGTTAGGCAACCTTGTTGCCTAATCTACCCTTGGGTAACCATACTTGGATGATGCAATGATGCATTGTGATCATTTGAATTAATTTTGATCTCTCTCTCTCTCTGTAGTACTCTGAGGGCCCTATGAAAAGAACACATGCTGAAAGCTAATGCATAGGAATGCCTAAAAGCTCCAAATTGTGCAGCTTTGGGTGGATTTGAGGTAAACCCTTTACAAGGAACAAGGGAGAGTAGATTTGGTTTTGGTTTTAATTTCTTTCCTCAAAGATTTATCAGCTTAGATTGTGTGTGTGTGTGTGTGTGTGTGTGTGTGTGTGTGTGTGCACATGTGAAAGTTTTGTGCATAACACTTTTTAACTTTAGTAAAGAAATGCCTTAATAAATCCCTAATTAAGGAGAATAATACTAGTACATCAGGATGGTTTCTGACTGCACTCTTAAAGATGTTCCTTTGGGATGCCAAACCAGGGTGAAATGTCTGCCACCCTTGATTTTTGATACTAAAATCAGAACAGTTTTTAAAAAAGAATGATTTGAAGTAGCCTGAAGAAAAAAGCATAAATTGGTGTTGTTCTTAGCTTGCTTATGCTATGCTAATATGTTTGCTATAGGCAAGAAATACTTCTAAATATTAAACTAATTTAAACCATTAGGTGAAATGTCTGGATATTCTTCCTAATGATTCTACAATTTTAGATTTTGTCTCAGTATTTTACAGGTATTCATATGTAGTACCCACAAGTAAGTGTCATGGTAGACAGACACAACAAAAACCTTTCATGAAATTTTTAAAAATGAGATTGGAAGATTCTAAAACCTTGGTTGAATGTTCTGCTGCTGATTTCTCCGAGGAGTAAAATATATGTAGCAACTTCTTCAGAAAGAACTTATTAAAGTTGAAGTATAAGGATTTTTAGATCAAAAGGATAATGATTTTTTAAAATCTTTACTATGTGATAAATTATTCTGAGGGCATTATAAAGATGTACAAACTTGCACCAGGGAATAACACAGAAAGTTGATGGTGACTTTTAAATTAGTATAGACATAATCCTAACCTCCTTCCATCCGTGGTCAAAATTTTTATAGCATGATGATACTACTATTTCTGAAAGGTAATTTTATTAACATCAGAAGAATTTTCTTGTCATTTTTAAGGGATATGCATAAGAAAGCTGCATGTTTTAAAACGTGAAGTACGATGCCCTCTCCAACAGTTCCCTCCTGTTTAAAAATAATGGTTTCACAGAGAATTGTAAATTATTTCCATCTTTTACTTACCTTCATTGAAGAAAATGACACCTAAATTTTATACCAATTTAACTCTCAAGATGTATTATCTTGCCTCTTCTCCTGTCTCCAGTCCAAGAGAAAGTCATTAAGCTGGAGGATTTGTGGAAGAGTGGCAGAGAAAGGCACTGCTGTGGTGAGAGGCATGAGAGAAGATGAAAGGTCTGTGAAATTGGAGCATTTCCTGGAGTACTTCCCTCAGCAAGAACTAAGGATGGTGATTTGGGGTTATAAGGATGAATAACTGTCCACCAGGACGGGGTAAGATCAGAAGATCTTATCATTGCGATAGGTGCAAGATTCCCAAAGCCAAATATTATGATTGACTATCACTTGGGCCTCTTGTAGGGTGATTTCAAACTGGTGAAAATGATAAAACACTGGGATAGCCCCTTCAAGAGAGAGAAGTCTTTGAAGGGATTCCTTTAAACCACTTTTGTCAACAGGACCACAAGTGACTCCCAATAGTTCCTGTGTAGAGCACTATTTTTTCTCCGCAATCTCCAGTGAGGGTGAAAGTAGCATGATTGACCATTTCAATCTGTGATGACACACTCTGTGAACGTTGCTTATTTCCTTTCCCTTCTTAGTGTCCTTTAGTGATGACTTGTTTTTCAATTGCTGCAATAACTTCATTATTTGTAATAGCATGGTTGAAATATAATTTATATAGTGTGCAAATCACCCCTGAGTTACACAATTCAGTAGCTTCTAATATAATCCTACAGTTGTACAATCACCAGAACAATCAGTTTTAGAGTATTCTTATACCCTCACACAAAACCCAAAGCCTGTAGCAATCACTTCCTACTCCTCCCTGGCCAGCGGTGGTTCTACAGAAGAGCCCAGTGTAGTTTGTCTCTCTGGATTTGCCTGTTCTGGACATTTCATTTAGATGAAATCATGCAAGGTATGGTTTTTGTGACTGACTTCTTTCACTTAGGTTAATGTTCATAGCATTAACCCCTAATATAGAATATAATATCTCATTGTATAGACATACCATGTGTAATTTTCCATTCACTGGTTAATGGACATTATATTGTATCCATTTTTGTCCTAGGGTTTTTGATCCTGGGTGTCATGCATCATTTCTCAGTGAGCGTGGTACAGAGACCACAGGCTTTGAAACCACCTCCACCTGAGAGCAAATCTCCATTCGGCTGGTGAAGAGCCAGGGACTCTGATCCACCCACACTCTTTTCATGATCTGCTGCTTCTTCCTTCTGTATAAAAGGGCATCCTACCTCGTTCTCTTGACTCAATATAAGGACTAATGACATATGAGTTGAATAGTTTCACAAGTCTTGAGTAGGTGGCCACAATATATGAGCCTTCCCATGGAGCTCTTATACACTTTACATGAAAGTAATCTGGGTAATGCCAGGCTGTTACACTCTACTTAAAGTCAACCAAGCGAAGACTGCAGAGACGTCTCCTTGTACTGACAGTGTGCTCTGCAAAACACTCCACGAAGCTCCACTGGAACTGTTTTCTTCATCTTTTCCTAACTCCGCCTCACAACTATCATCTCACAAAGTAAACCCAACAAACTGTAGTGCAATTTTTAATATACCCAACTTGCCACTGGGCATCATTCCACAAAGGGAAACAGGACAACATGGTCATTTCATGGCATTGTCTCTTGAGGTAAAAATACTGTAATTGACTTATTAGATACTATAGGATTTTAGGAACCTTAAAACTAAGCCTTTTACATCTTTAGACCTGAAGTGTTGTTTAGCATATGCTATTAAAACTTTCATATTTTAATTTCAACCAGAAAATAGACAGAATATAAACAAATCCCCTCAGAGAAGTCAGAGTCTACCTGAAGTTTCCTTAGTAATTGAGGCGAGGAGAAGAGCTAACCAAATCTTTCAGTAAAAATACAACACGGAGATAAAGACTTCTAAATGAGTTTGCAAAAGACGAATAGACTCCTGTTGAATTAAACTTACTTGTAAAGTTTGCTCAGAGTTTGTAGTAATTCACCTTGTCAGTTCTCATCCAGGGTGTTTAATGATAGGTTTGCTTTAGCTTCCAAATCAAAATCAGCTTCTCCCTCTTTCCAGGCTGACATTAGGCACCCCGTGGAAATTGCGTTCTTCTCCACATGCATATTCATAGAATTAAGTATTATCGATGGACTTAAAGAGCTCAATTATTTTTTGCAATTGCATGCTTAGTTGCATATGCTGAAGTAAAGTAGATTGAAAATTTCAGAGTCTGGTCAAATCCTTGAAATATAAAATGTGAATGAATGTCAGCATGAAACCACCAGCCTTGCTGTATCATTTAGATTTTTAAGACAATTATCATCAATATTATCCCTTGATTTATAATTCATGAAATGTCATCGATTATAACAAGCACAATTTTTCCACCCAAAACTCTGTGCACAGAAAGCATTTTAACAGATGAGGAAACTGGCTTTAATGCAGAGAAATGTCTCACCTCAGAGCTTGAAATTAGTAAATGCTAAAGCCAGATTAGAATCTGGAAACGTGTGACTTCTAGCTCTTCATTACACTCCCTGTGCCCTCTTGTATCTTGGGAATGATTTGTTTCTCTGTGTTTGAAAGCACCAGCTTTCTTTAGGTTCCTACTTAGGCTGTGTACATGTCATGGCAGCATCAGTTTAATTTCCTGGCTGAGCCACATGGACATTCATTCGTAGAGAGAGTGCTGTATTCCAAGATTCCAGGATAAATGTAATTCGTGATTAATAATTCAATAAAAAATAAGGTGTTTGTTTACAATATTAATTAAACATTCGAGGAAAACACACATCAGCAATTCATTTGAGAAAACACTGAGTGCAAATAGCAAAACAAAGGAAACGAAGGCAGGTTAATTCTATATGCATTTGAAATATATCATCTGCTTTCTTCTTGCTTCTGAGATATTTGAATTCATTTTTCCCCCCCAAATCCTTGTCACATGTTAAATTGTTAGTCTAGTTTACGGAGATATAGGGATGTTGTGAACAGTGATCTAATCAAATGCCTACAGGAGCTAGATAGAGGACATGAACACCTGTGCAAACTGTAATTATACACACATGTGTTTGTGCTTTGCCAGTGATAGGCAGTGTAGAAGGGTGGGCCATATCTACCATGAAAGGGAAGGTACTGTGTTCAGGCTGGTTCTTGTTATTTTGAAATTACAATAAAATTTTCCCAGGTCTTCCGATATTCGAGGTAAATCCTGAAGTCAATACATTTGTTCCTCAACTTAACATGGGGTCTTGATAAACAGAGCCTAAACTGAAAATAGCATAAGTAAAATATGTATTTAATGGAGTACACTTAGCTTGTTGAATGGCCTAGCTTAGCAGCGACATACACTGCACAGTACGGGATGTTTCTTCCTCATGATCATGTGGCTCCCTGAAAGCTTCAGTCAGCTTGGTGTCACTGCCAAACAGCAGGAGAGTATTGTGTGCTTCTGGCTGGCCCAAGAAAAGAATTCAAACCATGAAGTACAGGTCCCCCAAGCCTGTGTTACCGTCACACCCTTGTAGAGAATTCATAGTCTTGGGGCTGGGACATGTTAACAGAAGATAGAGCCCAAAGCTGTTGCACAAAGCTACAACTCTGGCACTTTCCTTCTAATTTTTATGAAGTCTTTGAATATTTGACTTAATTAAATGTAATGAAAGAGGGTCTTTTGTGAGACAAAAAGCACACACTGGCAGGATTTGGGCCTCAGGTCATTTATTTTCAACTTTTCACTTTAAATAGGTCTTCCCAGAGAGAAAAGAAACCATCTCCAGATATTGAGGGACCAGAGGTGAAAAACCATGGTCAATATTTACATGCTGGTCACATCAGTACTCAGAAATGCATCCAATGAATCACATTTTACCAAATTCTCATTCTTTTTTCTGGGGAAGCACCAGAACTCCATTCTGTCACTATCCCCGCATTACCTGTTAAGGATGTTGTGTCATTTCTGAGGACATCAATTTTAGCAAGTTTATCATGGAAACCAAACATTGAAGACAAAGTGGAAAAACACAAGACATAGAATAAATGAGTCTATGCCAAAATAGAATCTATGAAATTATTTCTATCCCTGAAACATAAGATAGCTTAGAACTAGACATGGCATGGAACTTACTTCCAAAGCAATGCAGTGACTATGCCTCTGTCTCAAGAATGCAGCTGTGTGTGTATGTGTGACTGACTTTAGTGCTTGAAGCTGGGTATTGAAAGAACTTGAGATCTTTTGGAAGGAAGCTTTAGATAGATAACTAATCTTTACTTTCATTGTGGTATTTAAGGAATGCCCCTTACTTTTTGATAACATTTCTGAGGTGCCAGAGATTCAGGTGACAAATGACGTTTTTATTCCTGACATGCTACTTTTTATTATATCATTGAGAAATAAAGTTCAATAAGTGACTTCTGATAATACTTTTACTGCAGTCTTTATGAAAGATCGATTCCATTAAGTAGGTACATTTCAGTTGCTATTACTTCAAGTGATGCCATAATGTACTTGAAATGCAGTCTTTAGTTAATAATAGCAAGCTTATTGAGTGTGTTAGTGGTGTGCTAAAGTACTTACTTTTGGACCACACATCAGCCAAGAAATAGTATTTTAGACCTGTATGCTTTTTGTGTGTTTTCTTCTCAAGTTTAATGTATGGTTACATACAATTTAAAAATACAAAACATATGTGCTATTATTTTATAGCATGTGCTATCACTTTATATTTTAAGTAATTACATTGAGTAGAACTTGAAAGACAGCTTTACTGTCATTTAAGAAATATTGGTCATACTATTCACAAAAATTGAACTTGTTTACTTGACTGGGAACTCATACATATCATGTAAAAAGAATGCAGACAGTGGGGATAAATAACTAAACCAATTACATCCTTAAAAATGATGTATTTTCACAGCAAGGAACACAAATTGTGCATGGTGTAAAGGTGTTTATTAACTAAAAACAGTTTATTTTCTCTCAAATTTTAGTGCTCAAAAAATAGGATGGCAATTCCTAGGCAAAAACAATGGCAATACAAAAGTTGTAAAAACACTGTGAGAAACTTCCATACCACAAAGGAACAATTTCAAAAGTAATTGTGAAATGTTCACTTACCTATTGTCATGTTAACAAGTAGTTTTGAAAATTGGCCTGCACATTATACAACAAATTGAGCTTAAAAAAGTGAAAAAGATAAACAGGCAAAAAGATAGAGTTCAGGCTGGCCTTGAGCTCATTTTGTAGCCCAGGCTGGTCTCAAACTCACAATAATCTTCCTGCCTCAGCCTCCAGAGTGCTGGGATTACAGACATGCACCACCACGCCCAGCCTAAAGATGGAGAGTGTGTGCTAAAAATATTGACAGTGGTATGAATGTGTACATAATGAGATTGTAGATGATTTTGTTTTTTATTTTTCTCATTTAATAATAAAAATATAATTTTTGTACAGAGAAAACATTTTCAGTATAATTTTCAGTATATTGATAGTGTCACGCATACATAAGCCATTCTTATTCGAGAGCATTTTTGTGGGCTTTTTATTATTTAGTACCTTGACAATACAGAAATACCAGTTGAATGATTGGCCCTTGATAGAATTTTTAACACTGATGGCAGTATTTCATAGTAGAATTTTCTTATAGTTTTGAAAACCTGTGTGTACTAGTTTTTCATGCAGAAAAAAATTACAAGGAAAATATCAGTGAAAGATTTGGGGCACAACTGTTAATTTCTTCACTAGACAAAATATAAAGTATGTTTTCTTTATGAGATAGTTGTATTGCTTTAGCATGAATTGCTGCTCCGCCTCAAAAAATTAAAGTCCTACATGTTCACCATCGATCGTATAGAAATATCTGTGGCCAGTGTATAATTCTTTCAGTGAGGATGCCAGCAAATACTTCCGAGATATAATATCAGATCTGGTTAATCAGTATATTAAAATATATTAAAATTTGTGTTGATTAGGAAAATAGCAATCAAAGCATCTGAATCTTTTCATTTGTTGAGACAGATGGCCTATCTTTATAAAGGCAAATATCCAAAAACAACAACCCACTACCTTATCTTTCAAAATATGGTGCTCAGAATCATCTTGGAAAAGAGCTATTTAAGCCTAATAAGCCATATGCTCAATGAATTGACTTATTCCACTTTGTGTTGTAGGCATAAAACCCTTTCTTACAATGTCTTTATCATATCTGAATTCTCTGCAACTCATTTATGAAAACTAACAAAGCTTCCAAATGAGGAATAAATTTTATAGGAAATTCAGCTTTTGTATAAAAAACATTAAACATGTTTAAGTGAACAGTCTCTGATTTATCAGTGATTCTCCCCAAAGTGTTCACAGTGTGTCTGAAGATCAGATAAACTGACACACTCCTTGGTATACATAAAGCAGGTCTGGAATCATTCCAGAAAAAAAATCCCTCAGAGGTATGTAATTTCCCTGATACATTTTGTTATTTAAGTTAGATAATGACAATAGGCTTCCAGAAACATAGTGTCTCTGGGTCGTTAACAAGAGTTTATTTAATTTGATATATCAAGGTACACGTCTATATATTATATTCAATGTTACAAAGAATATTCTACAAAAATTAGCAGTTTCATATGTAACGTAATGGAGACCTGACTTATTAAACTCCAAGCACATCTAAATGACCTAAAACAGGAAACTCAATGTAATACAGACATTCCTTTATTTTTAATACTGTAATTCCCTCAAGAAATCTGTAGAAGTATAAATTCCATGAAAACAGAAATTTATTTAGTCAATTGGTAGAAACAAATTGGTAAAATGAGAGAGCATAGCCTTTTTTTTTCCATATAGATGGGCTCCAAACCTAATTTCATTGCTTGCTTATCTTGGTAATATTTGGCAAATCACTCAGACTCTCTGAGGTCAAGAGTATAAGAGGGCATGGTGGCATAAGTAATCAAAATTAAATTAAATTTTCAAAATAAATAGTATTTTCTATGCGTTATTGTATTTACATCACCTTTCTGGAAAACATTGATTCTTTAACTGAAAGAGATGCAGTGCAGTATCATTCTCAGAGGTGAGATCAAGAATATGATTTAAATTATCAGATTCTAAAATTACAGTATTTGCTAGGCAATGTGTGTGTGTGTGTGTGTGTGTATGTGTGTGTGTGTATGTGAATGAGAGAGAATAGAGAAAGAGATTCAGAGATAAAGAAGTTAGGAGGCAAATGTATAACTTACCTTAAAATATTTTGAGGGATTCCAGGAGGTTTGAAGAAGACTGAGTTAAAAAGTAATCCAGAAAACATGAACAATCCTCTACATCAGGCTGCCGGATCATGTTAATAAAGCTCAAACAATTTTGGCAAGAATAATCTTCAATGCATAAAATGCACCTGAAACAATCACAGTTTCCTTTCCTTTCAGTTATTAGGTGTTCCATAATACCTACACACTCAAAATGTTCATACCTCATTCATCTGTTTTGCCTGAATTCCTGCTGATCAGACTGTATGCATGTGTGGAAAAGGACAAAAGGTAGAAATGTAAAACCCAGAAAAACATTGACTCCTGAAGGGAGGATAGTTTCCTAAGAGATATTTTGGGGGGGGGGGTGGCCCATAGAAGTATTTTATAAGGGCTTTGTTGCTACTTAAATCTCTTGTTACTCAGGTGAGTGTTGTAGGATTTGCAGGTCTACCTGGAAGTGATATAGAAACTTAGCTCTAATAGGCCCACTCAGTCTCTGTGGATCCAGCAGGCTTTTAGAATCTCCAAAGCTCTGACACTTGGACTAAATTTTGTTTTGCAACAGACTTGGGGAAGAAGAGGTAGAGGAGAAGCCGGGAAGAGTTTTGAGCACTAATTCATACAGTGTTGGTTTGTGGAGCAGCAGAGCATTGTCCCACAGGAGAGGTGGGAGCCGGGAGAACACTGGTGAGATACACAAATTTTCAGAACCCTCAGACATCAGGGACCTCAGTCTGTGTCCACAACTTCTCCGGGTGATTCGGACACATGCTTCAAATTTGAGGACCTCTGATTCCAAGTAATACCAATCCGAGAACCAAAGGCAACCTTTGTAAATAAAACATTTTTCTTTCAAAGATATGCAGAAGTAACAGCTTCTGCAAATATCTTTACAGAGAACCTTTTGTTGAGAAAAATGATTACCAAAGGACTTATTACCATTTTTTTGTACAAGATGATTTTTTTGACTCAAGATTGTCTATTAATGAATCCTATAAGCAGTAAAAAACATGTGGAATACTTTTAAAGTTATACTTCTCCTGTGAAGCACTAATCAAGAATATACTATACCAGGGCAAACAAAAATGTTAGGCAACTTGTACTTCCTAATGATTAGAAAAAAGTCTCTGCTGCATTTCTGCTAAATGCTGCTAAATCAAAACTGATCAAACTTTTGTCCCAACCTAGCATAATTCCCTTTGAAATGTGTTGTCATGTCTGTTAGTTTAGTCATAGTTTAAGATGTTACATGTTTAACTTAGGGAGATGAGTACAGAGTCTGAAAATATGTCATCAAAAGGAAAAAAAAATGTGACTTAAATTTCTGACAAAAATAAAGGGTCTAAATTCAAATCTGCAGAGGATGGGAATTTGAGACACTGCCAAATGTTCATCTCTTCCAAAAGAACTAAGGATTAGAAATCTGAGCTGGCTTAACATCTGTACTTCAACTGAGGAATACCACTTATATGGAAGATCAGTTTATTGTCATGTCTAATTTTGGCATCATTTTCAGAAGTTTTGCCTTATTTTTTTTTTTTTACTGTCTCAGATCATTATTAATTCAGTTGTGTTTGTGTTCTCTATAAATAAATTGTTCCATTTGAGCATCAGTCTATTCTAGTATTAGGACCCAGTTTATTTTCTCAAGTTGATATTAGTATGTACCTTATTTCTTTTTAGCCTCTGAAATAATGCACAGGTCTCAGACTTAGTAATGATATCAGTCTGTCCTCTCTGAGATTATGCTTGTTTATTTAACCCAAGTGCAGCCATTTTATCTGACCACCCACCAAAGTGAGCACAGATGAACTTTCACAAGGTCAAGGCCCGTGCCAATGAAGGTACTGATAGCAAAGATTGTGAATTTGCTACACCTTGCTGTTGTATTATTATCCATGCCTACAAGGCTAGTTGCAATGAGATGTCTAATCCGAATTTTCTGAACCGTGCCTTTAATGCTCACATACCTAAGGTATTTATCCAAACACATCGTGGGTTTACCTCCCTCAAATACTCAGCCATCCATCCATTTCCTTCTGAACAGAGCAATAAAAATCAAGCTAGACCCTATGCCTTACGTATGGAACCTGCATGATTTACAGCCAGGCTGAGTCTAAAATCATAAAACTTTCAGTACGTGGTTAATATATAACCATCAAAATAACAGAGTGCAATTCTAAATTTATGAGGCTGAACTTAACACTGAATATCAAATAAGAATCACATTGATCTCTGTAGCGGATGACTTAAAAACACATTAGGTGGCATAACTGCAAGACAGTACATTGATTTAAGCATAAAATGCATAGCACTCAATACTTTACCACCTAACGTTTCTCAATAATGAACAAAGCTTTTGTATATTGATGAAAGGAAAATTATTTGTTTGTTATATTACAGTGCTCATGGAGATGCCTTGCATTTAGGCTAAGCAAACATGGTTTGAATCACATTTAGCAAAGGGTGACATTGCATGGACATTGTACTGAATTTACACTTGTTTCTCAAAATAACTATATGGAAGCATTATCGTGATCAGAGTTTTCTCACTTTTTTAACAGGGAAGATTCATTCTAGGTAGGTATTAACTTTTGATAAAATGTATTTTACTGTAAATTTTCAGATGAAAGCATTTCCATATAGTTTTCAGGTCATTATCCTTAAATGCATAAGACAATTTTGTAGAGTGAGCACTGTATTCAAAAATTTTTAAAGTATCTTTGCAAAAGAAATGATAACCTTATGATAAAAACACATTTTATAAAAACTATTAAATTAGAAGAATCTTTTTAAAACTTCCAGGAACCTAGAGATTTGGAAATTATGAGAGCCGCAGGTGTCCAGGAAGTGTAGGTAGTAAAATGGGTAAGTTGGTTCTGTCAGAGAGGAAGATGGTGGCCCACACGCACCTAGTGATGGGTAATAAGACAGCAAGGTGCTGGGGACCTTCCTAGCTGGACAGGGTGTGTCATCTCTCTGCTTCATCTATCTGTGTGTGTGAAGATACTAGCTCTTGTGATTTACATGAAGAGACTGAAATACAGATTTTTACCTGAAATTTCAACCTTATTAGAGCACTGAAATGTGAAGTAAAGGGTAGAATGAATTTAACCCATGCTAATGTCATTTCATCCCTTGTTCTTCTGGTTTAAGCTTTAACTTACTTTGTGACCTCGGGGGACATTGTTTCATATGGAGGAGCAAGAGTCATCCTAGCTGTTAGTGGAAAGCTTGAGGGGGAGAACTAGATAGCCAAACCTTTGTAATTTACATGGAAATACTACCTGAGTAAAGTATCAGTTAACATTCTATCAAGTAGACCCCAATCTACTTTAAACTGCCACATGCAGGCCCGTGCCTTCACATGTGTAATATAAAAGATTACAGAGGCCCTGTGACTAGCACGTATAAATTTACCTGTTAGCTGAAAACAAGTCTGCATTCGGAGTAGATTTCTGGGTTTCCCATAATATCTCTTCTGTGTGGCATATTTTCTCCAAAACATCCAGAAAAGATGTCAGATTATTCACTCCAAAGCAATGACTCTATTAACAATATGAATTTTGACTTTACACTTGAATAAATGAGGTGCACATCCTTGTGGCATATTTTTGTGACACATGTTTTTCCCTGTTGTGTATTTCTAGTGTTATTTTTGTGAGGTTTTTTCTTCCTTCATAGTAAATTAACTTATTACTCTCCATGACATGCAAGATGGACTGTGATGTTAAAGAATAATGTTTTCTAATTATCATTGACATTTGCAGAGAAGATTAAAATTTAATAAAATTAATTGTCCATCTTTGAGTGGCTCACTTTGCAGTTCATCACAGAACTCTGATTTTTCTCCTACTTGTGAAAATTTCTGAGTTTCATATGTCTTAATAAGGTCTATAATGAACCCTGTACTTAGTTTTTCTCTCTCCTGACATGGTTAATATATTTGAAGCACAAAAAGTTATTGATTTTGAAAGAAAATTCCCTAGTTACGTTTTAACTGAAATGTGGAAATGCGAAGTAACCTCACCTATCTTCTTTGAAAAAGGTAGGTTAAGAGGTTAGGTTGAGTGGTGAAGATTGCATCATCTGAGCTATGGTACATCTCTACTAATGTAATTTGAAGTGCTAGGGCCCCTTGCATCCATTTCTGAATCTGTTCTTCATTGATTAAATTAGCTGGCTGGATCAGTACAGTGAAAGAGGTGCTATAATGACCTTATAGAATCGGTATGCCATGATGAATTCTAGAAGGAAGTAATTGTGACAGCCCTGTGGCCACATGCACTCAGCTATGCAATTTATAGTCATTTGGAAAGCCCAGGGCTTTTCAGTGTGGGTTAGGGAATTTGTTCCTGCTTTTGACATAGTTTGAGGGATCTACATAAGGGCAGGAAGGCGGTGGGGGTGAGGGGTGCTTAGCGGCAACTCAAAGAGAAATCAAAATTTCGTCTCTCCTCCTAGCCATTGGTATTTGGATGTTATTCAAGGAATAAACCATAGTGCGCGACTGCCTTTATTGTAACGGTGCCAGTTCCTTTAGACAGATTTATGACAGCCCTGTTTCTTTATGGTTGCAGAAGATAATGTTACTTTGGGTAAGATAAAAGTAAATGCAATCTGGTATCACAATTTCCCTGGTTATGGAGCACTGTAAATTCTCATCTTCGCATCACATTTACAGCAATCCTAAAAGCATTGCTGGGGTTGTTTTGATTTAGGTACATGTGGGCTTCCTAATTACCGGTAGTTTTTAAGCAACTTAAAATGGAACATTACTTTTTTTTGCTTTGCAACTATTTTCAAGATAAACAGACTGTCAGATGCCTCTAAAAGGCTTATGATGACAGCGGTTGGCAATGAAAATACTAGCAAAACACCACATTAGGCCAAATTGATTGCAAAATTACCAAAACATGTATAACTGTGAAGTTACCTCAGCACTACTATTGTATGAGAATTACTTCCTTCTTGTTTTTGTTTTCTATGATTACTGGGCTACAGTCATACTCCATTCAAAGAACATACAGTCATACTAACATTCAAATGCCAAGCCAGGTTCATGTTGAAAACTTCTTTTTCTAATATCCAATTACAGACCTCTGCTGTATATAATTGATCCCTTTTAGTTCTCAAGTCTGAAAACGCAGAGTTGTTTTATTTCTGCCTGCCTCCCCTCTAATAGTCATGATTTTCATCAATAGATAAGTCAGGGTCAAAGTTTCAAAGTCAGCCTATGAAAAAAATCACTGCCAAGAGCTTTTTATGTAGTCCCTCTCTCTTGTTCTTAATAGCAATTACCCCAAATGACAGATTTAGAAGCATTTCTTTAGTCCTTCTATAGTTGGGCATTTTGCTTTATAGGTAATAGGCAGGTAACTCTCCATCCCTCTTTCTGTCACTGCCTCCAGTGTTCTTCTGGCTCCCCAAAGCTCTCATCCATGAGTTATTTTTGACTCTCCTCCTTCACCCTCCATATCCAATTTATCTCTAACACCTGCTGCTGCTTTCCCAGCAGAGTGTCTTCTTAGTTACCCCTCCTTTCCATCTCTACACCCTCTCTCTCTGTCCCCTTTGATCACTCTGTGCCTGGAGTACTGTGCCCTCCCCTGGTCCATCTCCGCAGTGCCTCTCACCCTTTGCCAGTACAACCTATGGAGACCAAGCTGCCAGATCTCTCAAGCTTTGATTACGTTAGATCGCATTGCCTCCCCACGGCACAGGGCCTTTGCTTATTTTTGCGTCAGCCTACAGAATGCATGGCTTTTATTCTCCTTTCTCTTACCCATTCCCTAGTGCACACAATTGGGTCATTTTAATTATTGCTTATCTAACTTTGGTGCCAGGCACTGTGCTGAGTGCCTTTCATGCACTATTTAGCTAAAGTCACATGATTCATAATTCTCTTTTTAGAGCTGATGAAAAAGAAATGTGGAACAATTTTCCCTCCATGATGTAGGGGAGACCCAGAGTCCAAAGAGTAAGCTGCTGTGACTTCACAGTGATGTGGCCCGCCACCACGCCTCTCCGGTCCCCTGCCTGCGTGTGGTTGTGTTGCCACTACCTTTGTATCCATTTGCATCCAGTATTCTTTTTTTTTTTTTTGGTAATTCATGTTCCTCATCTCCTTTGTGTACATCCGGAGACTGATTCTATATTTCATTTGTCATTTGTGAGTTCATTTTTACTGTATCAATTTACATTGAGTAATGCGTCATTTACTACTTAAGCTTCTGCATGTACATCCTCACCAAGATCCTACTCATATTAGTCTACTTCAAATAGAAATAAAATAAAAATGCTTTCCATCTCCAATATAATACTTTGTGCCCATAGCCCCTAAGGGAGGTGGACCTCAAGCTAACTGATTGTGCAACTTTCTAAGAAGACCTTTGTCGCTGTGTTATCTTTTAATCTTTCTATGAGGTAAACCACAAAAAAATTATACTATTTTTATTATGAAACTTTAGAAAAGCCAAGTGATGCAGATAAACTCCTTACCATCCAGCCATGTCCAGAATAATAAAGCATAAATTACAAAGGATCCAGGAATAATTGGAAGATGTGGAGATTTGGATGTTTAAAAACTTCATGTGAATAATATTGGAATTTTGCTATAAACATTTTATTCCATAAAAACATGCCAAGAGTTTTTTGGTGCATCTATTTTTCATTAACTTTATAACATTTTAGGATCTACTTTTCTTTTTTGTAACATTTTATTCCTTTAAAAATGCCAAGAATGTGTTTTCTGGGAGTAAGAAACAGGAGTAATTCTTACCTTGTGTCTTGTTCTACTTTTAAAGGTCAAGGATAAGAAATTGTCAAAAGCAATTATTGACGAGATTGGTGCGGGAAAGTCACACACTGTTTCGTGATGTCAAAAATACTAATCATTAGCATATGTGTATTAAGACATGCTTGTGTCATTTTTTTTGAAGTTGCAATTGCTTCAAGGTTATGTAAATATTGCCAACAAATAAAACGGCATTTTGACTCAATTAATTTGATATATATATATATATATATATATCCATGTTAATCAGTCTAAACTTAAAATTATATGGATAATTATTTTAATATTATGCAATATAAATTATTATCTAGACAGAAGAGTACATATGTATATAAAGTATTTGAATGTTTTGCTAATGGCTGGATATTTGGAAAGATGAGATTTCATCAGGATCATTTCCCATTTATTTTAGTCTCTGAAAATCCCTGTCCAGTCAGGAATACTGAAACTACATCCTTTTTAAACTTACATTATATACTTTCAATACTTGCCCTCCCTAACATTATGGTGAGTGGATCCATTCTGCAGCCAGACCTCACTGCAATCCTGAGTTTGCTCATTTTTTCTGTTTTTTGGACCAGAAGCACAACTTCTCTCCAGTAAGTAACATTTGCACTTTTGTTACAAACCTGAGAAGATCAAATGAGGGAAAATGCAGTCCTCATTGGAGTTAAAATCAGGTTAAAAGGTACATTATAAATAATAGAGGTTTTCCAATAATCAAATTCTACCATCTAGATTCCATCAAAAGTAGAGTCTAGGCTTTGGCAAACACCACAGAGCATAATAGAAATGGTTCAATGGTACTTTCAGAAAGAAAGTTTCTTACAAAGAAAAACAGAAGTAGTGAAAGGGTAAAAGAATATAAGCAGGTAAGTGATTCTGTAGTCAGCAGAGTCACCCAAATCCCTGCTAGTCAGGTACTTAACATGACAGAGAACATGGAAGCTAGAGGGGTCCATGCCCTGAAAAACATGCTCGTGGAAGCAGACAGCTTATCATTGCCTTGAGGATACTGTTGCTACCTTCTTAGCACTTTAAGATAAAATTTCAGATCTTCTGATTTTCCTAGAGGCTCTGGATATACAAGTTTTTACAAAATGCCCTCATTTTAAAAATCATGTTAATTAAAATGCTAAAGCTTTCTAGGGACAAATGAAAGAATCATGTGCACAAGGGGATGATGCATCCACAGAGCACTATGAGGACCGCGTTTGCCTGGTCGTAGGTACCATGGGGAGCTGTTGATACTTTTTCCATAGGAATCTCTATATGCTCACCACCTTGCTTCCTCCTTTCCTGCCCTAGAACAAGCCAAGTCCATTTACATCCTAGAGAACTGTGCACTGACTTTTCTTGTCTGGGGCAGAAATCTTCATGTCTGATGCTTTCTCCTTCAAGCTCTAAGATCGCTTTCTCTGTAAGACGTGGCATGACCATGGTGTAAACCTGCAGCTCCCTCCCTACACAGCTGCTGTGACCACAGTCCTCCTCGCATTTTGCCTGGCGTTCTCCGTCTCTGAAACACTGTAACATTTATTTATGAATCACAATTTTGCATATAATCTGGCTTTCTCCCCTGGAATATAAATTCCAGGGTAGCAACATTCTTTGTTTAGTAATATGCTTAGCACTGTGCCTGATTGATTTGTACACATGCAAAATATCTGATGCATAAAGAAATTAATGACTAAATGAATCCATGTGTAGTTTGAAGACCAGCATAGAGAAAATGCTGGTATAAACTCTGAAGTATTGCCTTAAGTTAAATTAGCCAGAGAAGAGAAGAGAAGATGTTCAAATTTAGGATCAAAGGAGTCAATGTATTAAGAACCATAAGAGGCTTATAAAATTCTAAAAGTATTCTGAGGTCATAGTTAAACAATAATAACATTTATGTTAAAACTCAAAATATTCTTTAATTAACTAAACCAATATGAAAAAGAAAAAATTGTATTTTGACATCTCAAAAGAAACAGCTTGATTTAGGTCATGGATTTAGCTGACTCCAGTACAGAGTATTGTCTTTTGACAATAGCATTAAGATAATTATATCTGAGTGTTAATGGTTGTTTTCCAAAACATTGTTGTGACAAAGTCGTCTGGTGCATCAAAATTAATATTTCTCCTATAGGCATGTTAACCTTGCTCTCAATCAAATAATTTAAAGGTCTGTTATTTAACTAGAGATCTGACAAGACATAGTGTGCTATCTTTGATGGTGTCATCATTAAGGTGTTAAAAGACACAAAGCTTCTGCTCGCTAAGTAGCCTCCTATTTGAACATCAGAGCCAGCCTCAGTGAACTTAAGAGTTCACCGCTAAATTGAGTACCCTAATCCATAGAAGAGAGATAATAGGAGAATATTTTGTACCAAAACTTTGTGAATATTACATGAGAAAATAAAAACATTTTTTACCATACTGTTCTATTGATAGCATTCTTAGGAATATGTTTGTGCTCTCTCTTACTAGGGTATACTCATGGTTTTAATAACTACATATCATATGCACTTGGCATTTGTGACCATGACCATGTGGGTAGACAAACAGAACAGTTATAGTGTTCCAACTGCATATATTCTAATATCATAGTCAAAAATGAATTTTTGCAATGGTTAAGATATTTTAGAATCACAAAATTTGCAGTGCAACACAGTAATCTCTCATTTTTTCAAATCAGCATCCCAGATCTATCCAAACAAATCAACATATCCATGACTTATATTATGAATTTAGGAACCTCAGTGGCCCAGACCTAATAAGTAGAAATAATATAGGTTCAAGAGGTTTTAGTTGTTCATGTCTAACATTGAATAAAATGGTTCTTTTTGGGAAATAGCTTACTAGACACCTTCTCCTTCAATACTGGAGAGTTCTCTTCGATAGTTCCAGCCATGTTCATTTCACATTTCCCCTTTCTGTGAGAAGACAACTCAGGTGGGGAGAACTGCAGTCACCAGGATGCATGCCAGTAATAGCAACGATCTCTTTGACCATTTCCAAAAGAAATATCAAAAGGAGTATCAGAGAGAATGTATTAGAGGAAGAGAACTTTCTCTTTCACCCCCCAAGAATGTCAATGCATCCACCTGTATTTTGATGCAGGATAGCAAGGAGAGGGCTGTCAGGCTGCAGAAAATAAAGACCTCTCCACTTTAAAGTTTAAATGCCTTGCTCAGCAGGGATTCAAGAAAGATTTGTTCAAGTGAAATGAGCTTATAATCAGGCTTTCCTCTAAAGATAAAGAAAAAAACATTCAGTAGTTACATGATGCACTCGCACCAGAAAAACACAAGCGGGTTTCATTCTCTTTAGGTTTTACAGTGCTGACTCCTCCACAGTACATTGCAAAGTGCATGTTCCATGCAATCATGACAAGGTTCCATTTCAGACCGCTAAGAAGAAAAAGCCACACAAGTGCTAGATGAGGGTTTTTCTTGCAATGAAAAAGAAATACAAATTATTAGTGTCTGCCATTATTTTGATTTCTCAGGATCTTTTTATGATGAAAAGGTGTTCCTAAAACTTGTAGTTATTGAAATAAAATTGTTTAGCATTTTTAGAGGTCATGGGCACATTTACCCAGGGAAGTTTGCTAGCTGAAAGATACAAGTTAACTGCTAATCATTACTTAATGAGGGCTTTCCCTCACCATGTTAGAGCACTTGTCTCTATGAAAATATAGATTAGCAAAGCTGGACTTACACTTAGTGAAGCAGGTTGATTTTGGAGGTGGATAAAATGCATGGCTAGGTACTCTGTCCACTACGCTGTTGGCAGGCTGTTGTTTATCACAAGGTTTTAGTGTTCTTAATGAACTGTTAACAAGCTGTCAATTATGGTGTTTATGCAAATTAAAAGAAAGAGACGTTGAAGGATTGATGTTCCTAGAGTTAAAATGCCTCCTTGAAATATTACGAAGTAAGCAATCCTCCTTCTAATAACCATCCTTAAACATTTGCTCTCCGTGACCACCAAAACATTCCCTGGAAAGTAATAGCCTGGCCTTTCTCAGTGTGTTGTAGACAGACAAACCAAAACACATCTGGGAAGAATTTTGCATTAAGTTAGCAATGCTGGAGTTCTTTTCTTTTACCCTCAGCCCTAAGTGAAGCTCAATTTCAAGGGTTCTGAAATTCATGGGTCACTATTTTATGACGCTCGCGTGGGGCACACATTTTAACTTTTGTTCCCTTGGAGATCATGTGTCATGGTGCAAAGACCCCTTGTCCTTTTAAGTAACCTGCACTAATGTTACTTATTCCAAATCCCTGTCATTCTGTAGTCACCCCAATTATCTCTTACTTACAAAGTCCTTGTCTGTTGTCAAGTTGGAGATAGTTCTGCCTATGGTTTGCACAAATAGTCTCTGTGGATGACACATCCACAATTTTCCTCTGTTCCTTTTTACATCCTGTTTTATAAAGCCCTGAATTTCTTGACCTAATATGCTCACTCACATCCTTCAAAGATCCATACAGTCATTACATTTTCTAGGTAATTGTTTCAGCCCCTCCTCCCACACCATTAATCAGTTGCTTTCTGCATCATGTCTGGAATATTTTAAACAAGTTAAATACCTTCCATTGCCTGCCACTCCCATCACACACACAGACTGCACTCTTTTCAGGCACAGTTTAAATCATATTCATCAGAATGAGTCTTGTTTTTCCATGTTAGAAAATAGCCATTTCATTATACTTTTGAAATTTTTCTGCTCAAATTTGTGTTTTGTAATAAGACTAAAGTTATTTAAATGATTCTCAATATTTAGAAGTGTAATAACTTTGCTGCAGTCTCATCACTTTTAATTGGTGTGATCAGAATTCTATCCGGATGGTTATTATTGGAGAGCGATCCTTAAAGAATGCTTCACTTCTCAGTACAATTAAAGTAGACATCTTTTAAAAGCTCTTAATATTCCCTCCAGAAATGTGAAATTGCATTTTGTTTTGTGAAAAATCATGTTTTGATTGTATGAACTTGGTATTTTATGTATAAAAAATCTTCTATTTAGCTTGGAGTTTCAAAGTTTGTGCATTTGTTGGCATTTTGCTTATTGCAAAATTACTGAAAATATTACACTTGTAGGTTTTGGGGTTTTTTTTACCTCATATTTTCAACTCTGGAGTCATAATGTTTCATAAAGGAAGTACCATAATCTACAGAAACATCATGTATTCATATCTAGGTGGTGGGTTAACCTGTTTTATTATAATTATATCAGAAATGCAATAAATATTTGCCAAGAAATGTAGTTATTACAAGATTTTGCACAGTGCAATTTGGTGTTAATGTCCAAATGGAATATAGATAGTTTTACATGTGTGGTGATGGTAGCTGCTTTGCAGTTTGAAAAACTTATTTGTAAGTGTTGTGAATGTAAATATGAGAAATGCAAATATCTCTGTTATCCCAGAGCACTATTAACTCCTCCCAAGACAGATGAGGGCAGTATAAAAGTGTAATTCTGGTGCTTGATAAAATAAAATGGACAATCAAAGGAAGTGATCAAGTAAATGAAAAGAAAAATATGAACTGGTCTTTGAAGAAGTAAGAGAAGTTGTTGCTAAGTGGTGAAGACTTTGGGATCAACAGGTGCTTGGACTTCTTAGTACCTTCAGCTGTAAATGGCAGAGAGAATTCTCAGTGACCAGCACAGTCCATGATAAAGTGGGTTAGCGGTAATGAACCAGAAGCTTTCACCAACTGCTTCCTATGTGCCAGTCACTGTTCTAATGTGTGCTTCAGTTCCTGTACTAGATTCTGTGTATCACCTTCAGCATTTTGTGTTTGATATATGCTCTTGCTTTTTCTTGTTATATGCTGTTTGATTATTTATTCTGAAAATTTGTGCATTTTCTGTATAGATAAGGTGAAGTATAGGGTGTAGTATTATATCCGGTAGTCCTTAGCACTACAACTTAATAACTATGCAAACTCAGGAAAGTTAAGCTTTCTGTGTCTGTTTCTTCAGCTGTCAGTCACGTCATAGTCTCAACAGTGGTCATCACTGCTGCATGGGCTGACAAGTTAGCACTTCCTTACTAAGACCGTTAGCATGGGCTCTGACTCATAGCAAGTGCTCAGGCAGCTTTGTATATTGATAGTAGTACTGTATTCAGTGTTGTTCTTACTATCATCATGAATAATAGTGTAGTAAGACTTTCGGAAGCCCTACCCCAGGATCAGTTGAAGAGATTGGAACTATTTTGCAGCAAATCACTTTTGTGCATATCTCATATATATATATATATATATATATATATATATATTTTTTTTTTTTAGACATGGTCTCACTTTGTAACCCAGGCTGGTCTTGAACTCTCAGCAATCGTCCTGCCCAGGCTCCCAAGTGCTGGGATTGTAGACACGCACCACCCCAGCCATAGCTCACATCTTTCTTATTTCTTTCTGCTGGTTTTTCCATCTTCACTCTGCCTTTCAGAGAGTGGGAGCTAGGGAAACCCTGCAGTTGCAGAGGGGAAAGCCAGCCTATCTTCCCCTTCCTTTCCTGCCTTGGACATTTGGAAGCACCTTTCACCTCAGTGAAAATATCCTCATTGTCATTAAAAATGGAATAGGTGTCAAAATGAACTGAAAAACTCCCACACTTGGGTTTTGACTCTAAACACCAAGCCTCGGAGTCACTCACTGACATTCTAATAAATCAGCATTTTAAAAATCTTTTTGTCAAGCACATAGTTTTTCTTGAATCCTAATATTAGTCATGCCCTATAAAAATGGCATGATCCCATTGTTTCAAGTATGTGTACTGTTAGTCAAAATAGTACTTTTAAAAGTAATCTGGAAAATATTTTATTTCAAATGAGCTAGACCTAAATTGATTCCTAATGTTCTCATTTTACAGCTGTAATTTTGACTGCTTTGGATGACTGAGGTCCATTTTGCTTTTTACTAATTTGGTGTTTAATTCAAGTGATTTTTTATCTTCATCCAAACATAGTCAATTGTCAATACATTTGAAAATTTCTGTTTACCATACCTGTAATTGTTTACTTTTAGAGTTTTTCAGCTAATGATTATTAGGAAATTTAATAGCTAGCAGCAAGTGGAATTCAAGCAATGAATACTGTACATTTTTTGATGTGTAATTGATCATTTCCAAGATTATTTTTACCATAAAGAGCTCCATACATTGCAGAAATAGCTCGCCCTTTCAGGCAAGATCCTAGAGTAAAAAGCACAAGGACAGATGTGTTCCTGTGGCTATTTCCAAGCCAGAACACAGTTGAGAAATTTGAGAAGAGCGAGAAAACATGGGTCATTCATGTTCCAGTCTTGGTGCTGGTGTGTGAACTTTGAAAACAGAAAGAGCGCAAGCAGGCGTGCATTTGGTGGCGCTAAGAACTCCTGATTGTAGCATCTGTGCCTCCGCAGTTTTCCGTTCATATTCACCGTTTCAGAATTTTCTTCTTTGCTCCTGTTTTCATTATTCTGTTTATTTTTATAAACCTTTCGATATCTCCACTCTGAGTAAATTCGTTGTTCTTGGTGAAGATAACATGATCAAGTAATCCTGCCTCCCCAGTAAGTTATGACTTATTTTATGAAGTAATTATGCTCACTACTATGGCTGAATTGTAATAATTAGTAAGAAACATCTCAACTATTTCCAAAGCAATGAGGCTTAAGGGCCTCAGTGACACTATCATTTGATCAGCACAATCAAGTTTCAGTGAAGTGCTTTTGTTTATATAAACTTTTACAGGTTATTGAAATTCTTTAAGAAGCTTATTGCCTTTCTTTTTATAAAACCACATTTTGGTTCCCAAAAATATTAGTAATCAATAACACTTATTATGTGACTACCTCAGATGTGCTAGTAGATCTTTGAGATTTTGAGTTTGTTTTTCCATTTTGCACATCATATGTGCACATCCAGGTTTGACCACTTCAAATAGGTTTTGCAATTGAGAAAAGAATTTGAAATTTTACATCTGCCTTTGCAATCGGGAGGAATGATTGATGTGCTTCAGATACTTTTCCAGTGTGTTATGCTGAAGCCTTGAAGAATGTACTGGATCTTTTCTCAAAATTGAGTAGCCTTGTTTTAATACAAAGCTCTGGACAATGTGGGGGGGGGTGCGTTTTTTTTTTTTTATCCCTAGTTTCCTTTGTAAATGATCCCTACCTTGAATAACTGTTCAGTTGAAGCTAAACTCAGCGCATAGGGAAGAACATATTTCCCCTCCTTCTTGACAGCATCCAGGGTGTTACACAAGAAGGTTTTCCCCATTTGCTGTTCTTCACTCCCTAAGGCCTGTAGCAGTGCATGAGGCCATATTCCACCACTATTAAAAATCCTTCTTCATCAGTAATGTCCTCTGTGAAAGCCACGACTTTCTGCATTCCCACAAAGTATCTCTATTCACGTATATATTTTCTCTTTCTACTGGCAAATCTATAAATGGAATTTTTGAATGGAAATCCTATGATAGAAATATCTTTTAAAGCTTTCTCATAGCTTTACCTGCTTTGCAATCAGTCGTTTTCACCTTCAAAATCAATGCCTCTCATTAAGACAACTTCTGGCAGGAATGAGGGGCTAGCATCAGTTTATAGAAAAGTGGTCATGATTTTGCCTCCGGGTTTGTTTTAATTGTTCCTCTATTCAGCAAGCCCTGTGGTTTGAGTAGTGGAGAATTCACATGTAACTGCGCCTTCTCTTTCTCTAAAGGTTGTGGTGAGGACTAAATTAATCCACCTCAGGTTACTTATCTCACACTGACTCCGTGAAGGGAAGATCCTGGCACAGGGGCTGCAGACACAGGCATAAGCAAGGCGATCTCTGTGTACATGGGATCGAGCAGCGTGGGAGGCTGGGAATGAACAGAAAGTGATACAAATGCAGATTTCAGAAAAGAAAGTAGGTGACAGCGTGTGCCTAGCGAGGAAAGGGCTTCTTCCCGATCAGGACATTTCTACCAGAATATTTTGAGTCCCCAAAGGAATTATAGAAATGATTCAGCCACCTGGAGACCCAGGAGGAAGCAGCACACCGCCATGTCAGGAGATGAAAGAATACGACTGCGAATGAAAGGGAAAAGAAATTCCAAGGTGCCTGTGCCATTGCCCAGTGAAGGCAAAATTATCTATGAAGGCAAAATTATCAATAAAACCAATTTATTGAAAGCTGTGACTCATAAGGAGTTTTGATTTTAAATCAAAAAGAGGGACTTTTAGAAGGAACTGGTGTGATATAATACATACAGTAGTGCACCTATTTTTGAATAATACTGATGTCTGCAGGAATCCTGTTACTTACTTCACCCGCAGTTTAAAGGCGGAAAGGTTTATTGTGGCCCAGCGTTACAGTCGGCCCTTGTCTGGCGGCAAGGCAGCGTGGGGCAGAGCGGCCTGGTGGGGGGAAACATGCGATGTTGTCTGGACAACAGTGACAGTCAAAGGAGGATCCCAAAAGGGTGCTAACCTTGGGGTCACGCACGGTAACCTGCACTCCAGAAAGTCTCCTCCTCCTCACCCTAAGTCAGCTGTCATGCGCCCCACAGTATAATCATCACCCAGCCGTCTCACCTATGATCTCAGGAGGCTTTAGGGTAGCATAGTGATATAAACCCTAGCTCCTCCCTAAGCCATAATTATCCTATCTGTAAGACGGGCATAGTTATGACCAGCATAACTCACAAGGTGAGTTATGGCTACTAAATAAAATGATGCACCTAAACTGCTGAGCCCACCGTGCTCAGTACATGGAAGCAGTCACTTAAGTCTCTCTTAAATGTCCCCTTGCTTATAAGAAAGGGCTTTTCATTAGTTTATATTGTGTTCCTTCCTCTCTCTTAATATCTGAAGTTTTTGACAATTTTCTCTGAGATTGCTGACATTTGGGTCTCTCAAGATGGCAGGGGGTCCAGTTTACTGTCTGTTAATTTTAGCTATTCTCCACTGGAAGTGCCTTCACAACTAGAATAACCAGAGAGAAAGGGAGGAGGTGCAGCCTGCTAAGTGGCCCCATGCGGTGGCCCTAGCAGCAAACATCCAAACAAACAAACAGCATCCCCAAACAGGTCTGGGCTTTAGGGGTTTTTAAAAATGGACATTTTCCCCGTTAATAACATGTCCGTTAAACCCTAATGTGGCAGCTTTCAAAAAGTTTCTTCTAATAAAATATTTCAAATCCAGAATCATTCATTTTGCCTACAAATCTCAAAGCCATCCAATACCTACCATAATGTGGGCCACAATATTCAAGGTTACATGTAATAGCAAATAAAAACAAATTATCTCTCGTTATCTCCTGCTTCCAGTGTTTCTATATGAGCCCAACACTTCATAGAACCTAAAAATTTTAAGAACTTTAATGATTTAACATAATGATTTGATTGGCTGCCATTAGAAGTAATACCCAAGTATTTAAAAAGTGTATTTTCCCTTCTGTTTCAAGGACTCTCAGACCTAAAACTTTCCTAAGGAAAGGAGTTAAACCTTTTAAATATAAAACCAATGAGCTACAAATCTTTATTGTTAGCCCAGCCATAATATTACAGTGAAATTTTCACAGTGCAGGTATAACATTTAGATTTTAGATCATTAAGACAATTAACTAATTTCTTTTTATCTGAACCATTATGTTCAGAGGCAAATGATACATCTTATTTTACTGCCTGATTAATATCAGCCTGTGGGAAAAAAATAAGGATATTTTCAGAAAAAAAATATTAAACAGTTGAGGTTGGTTTCCCCACATTTAATTTACCGGCGAAAAACATTTAATGATAAGGAAGACAGGAAAATTTCTTCTATTCAGTTTGAGACCAAAGTGTATCCCAAATATTTGGAAGAATAAGAGAGTGAAACTTTTAAAATCTGTGTAGATAGTAAAGAAAATCACTTGGAAAAATAAGACTGTATCTTTAGAAAATAGGATTCACCAAAAGCATAAGCAGAAGGAAATATCAGATGCTTTTTGTGCTACTGTCCTATCTCTCTTTCTTCTTGCTTGGCTGGTGTTTTCTACAAAACACATCGAGTTCAATCTTGAAATAATATAAGCATTCTTACCTAGGTATTTCTGTCCTTATATACAACCATAGAATTGTATCAATACATATACCCATATGCATGTCTGTCACAACTCATGTAGGACTAGATAAATTCATTTTTCCTGCCAATAACTTTCTAGAGGGCAAAACCCTCAAATAATATTTTCACTACATCCTATGAATAAAATAAATTTAATCATTCGTATATTTATATTGACATTTCATTTATGATTCTAGGAGTTGTTTCATCATACAAAAAGAACTTTCAATGCTTCATGTAACCTAGAATTTTAAGTGTCTGTCTGTACTGAAGGAAAATAACAGCCAAGATAAGAGAAAATGTTTAAAAGATAAACTCTAAAGCAGTGAGAACCCCTTGGGGAAACAAACTATTACCCCTATTCAATTACTTACTTGCCACCGTAGATTTTTATGAGAGATTCCCAATTTGGGAAAGCACACTGAGTAGTTGATGCTCATAAAACAGCTCATCATTGATACAAACCTGTTGTATTTAAATCTGAATTACTAAAACATTTGAATTTTTTCAGCAGGAAGCAGGAAGAGATGGAAAAGCAATGGTTTCTGATGTTTGTCTCAATTATCATTTCCATAGACATAGCCTTTATCATTTCTTCTCCATATGTGAAAAATAAAAAACTGGTTAAGGTAACCCCAATGCATATTTTTCCTCTGCTTGTTGTACACTTCACAGTCACGGAATGAATCAGCTTTGCTAAACATACTCATTAGTGCCCAATTTGTTTCTCTTCATCTCTTTGAAGAAACCTTGCAAGCAGTTGGAGCACTTATTTTATTTTGATTCCACAGTGGAAAATTGTATTCACACGAGTAACAGCAATAAATCACTATTTCTCAGATGACCAATATCAGCAGGAATCTCATATACTTCTCTGCTGGAGGTGATTTCCAAATTCATTGAATAATTATTGGTGCTGCTTTTCATAAGCGAAAAACATTTTTTTGCCCTCTATTCCAGTTAAGTTTTTTTTTTTTTTTTTTTTTTTTTTTTTTTATTTTAGAAACATAAAAGTACAAAAACATATTGACAAACAGACACCCATTATCATAGAAAATAGTACAATCACAACTAATCTATAGACAAGGTGATATGGTCTCAACAGTAGTTGTTGCTTTATCCATTGATATCTGAGAATTGTAGATGTATGGACCCATATACAGACATGCAAATTTAGTCAGACAGTTTATCCTCTCAGCAACAGAAAAAAAAAGAAAAAAAAAAAAAAAAAAAAAAAAAAAAAAAA